>JAYMFT010134122.1:0-12972 GCA_038088735.1 Panulirus argus
TATATATACTCCTGTAGTATATTGCCAGAATTGTTTATATGCTGCAAGGTTCCCCTGTACATGTATATTGCGAAAATTCAAAATATATCACGAGATTTCTCTCTTCATCGCGACTGCATTTTTCCTATCATGTGAGGATCCGTATACGGAATGTCTTGAGGTTACTGGTGGGCCAGGCCGTTGTGTGAGCGGCCGGAAATATCTGTTTGTTGAACATGGAATGCTTGGCAGCTGAATGCCTCAAGCCGGACCAGCCCATTCTGGCCACCCCTTCCTCAGGGGGTCGGTTCAGCGCGGATAACACACAGTTTAATGCACCTACAGTCAGTTCATGGTACTGACAGTCTGTCCACCTCACTGACAGTCTTTAAGCCACTGTTCCGTTCTTTTTTTATCGACAGTCTGTGGGCTACGTATTTGGAAATTCACCGATCTGAAGGTCGTATGTACACCATGTATATATATGTATTCATTTCTCTAACATGTGAGTTTCACCTATGTGACAGTTCACCATTATCTCAGGAGCTTCGTCACGTACGCAGCTCACCATTCTTTTGTTTCGTGATGTATACGGTTTTTCCTTCGTATATCTCGCGTCACTGTTCACTTAAACAGTGCCGTCACCGGTAACGTCACTGCATGTCACCGCTCAGTCACTCTGTCGAAAGCTAATGCAGTTCTCGTGCCGTAGACAACACGCGAATGTTATTGAATAGATTCTCGGAGTCTCGTTTGATCTCTACTTTTTCTGATGTCTTGCGTGCGCGAGTGATTCTCCCCTCAAGGGCTCTTGAGTGTATGTCTTAATCTGTTGTGTGTTATCCGGACGGCTGCAGAGTGCGAGACCTCGCCGTTTGTGCACGACGGCACGACCTTTAAGCACGACGGTACGACCTTTAAGCACGACGGTACGACCTTTAAGCACGACGGCACGACCTTTAAGCACGACGGTACGACCTTTAAGCACGACGGTACGACCTTTTAAGCACGACGGTACGACCTTTAAGCACGACGGTACGACCTTCAAGCACGAAGGTACGACCTTTAAGCACGACGGTACGACCTTTAAGCACGACGGCACGACCTTTAAGCACGACGGCACGACCTTTAAGCACGACGGTACGACCTTTAAGCACGACGGTACGACCTTTAAGCACGACACGGTACGACCCTTGGATATGATGGCGTTGAAATTTGACGCGAGTCGCAATGCGTCGGGTCCAAAAGCAAGACTTGTCGTGCCCAAGATTCGTACCGTCGTGCTTATTGGTCGTACCGTCGAGCTCATTGGTCGTACCGTCGTGATCAAGGGTCGTACCGTACCGTCTTGCTTTGAGAGACGTACCCTCTTACTCAAGGTGTCGAACTGTTGCAATGCAGGACCGTCCCGTCGTGCTCGTTGGGCGTACCATCGGGCTCAAGGGTCGTCCCGTCGTGCCCGTTGGTCGTACCATCGAGCTCGGGGGTCGTTCCCGTCGTTCTAGCCCCAGGGTCGCACCAGCGTGCTCAGTGGGGCGAACGCTGTTCGTTTCAGTGTGAAGCAGCATCTGTTTACCCCAGGGCTCATCATGCCATGTATATCATTTAACAGCTGTCATTTTGACCACAATTATGCGATAATTAATAATGAGTAATTGAACAGCGACTGTACGGAGCGCAGAGGGAAAACTGGTTTGTATTTACATATGCAAATGTTCATGTTATTTCCTCGGGCGGTATTGTAGTGTTTTTTTTTTTTTTTATGAGACTTGTGGTGGGCTCTTCGTACGCAGTGGTGGTTTTTGTAATACCGTGGTGGGTTCCCAATGTTAACGTGGTGGGTTTTTATGATACTGTGGTGGGTTCATTGTGTTCCTGTGGTGGATTTTGATAGTGATGGATTATAGATTTTTCTGTTGTGGTTTTTATGATTCGTTTCTGGCTTTTTTTTTTTTTTGAGCGTTATTAGTTTGGGGTGTTTTTAAAACTGCAGTGTTTCTTATCTTTACTGCATCGGTTATAAAGAGGTATCGTAAGATTATCTTTTTGCCCTTCGGGACGTTATTGTATTGGTTCCTTATCTTTATCCTTATCTTTAATGTGGTTGTCTTACCGTAAATTTTCATTAGAATATTTGATTTTTATTTTACAAAACAGATATTGGCAATTTTCATGAAATTTGAATACTAGTTAAATAAAATGTTTTTCTCTCTCTTTCAGGTATGTAACAACTTGCTGTGGACATTCTGGACCTGGAGTGAGTATTTGAAACAAAGTTTTTGCTTTAGGAATGTGTAAGATTTGTCTTTGGGGTACGTGTTGCTGGAATGAGAAAGACAGGTAACAGAAGACTTGATGGTGTACGACAAGGTCATCTACTGGAGGAGAGTAAGACGGAACCTGTAGGTTCTTAATCTGTATCGATGGAGACAGGGTACTAGAGCAGTATAGGCTCCATGTATGTCCAGAAATCGTTTGGGCATCATGCCAACATTGCCAGGTATAGGCGACCCTGGTCTATTTGATGATGGGTGAGCAGGGTCAACTGGAGGTCCATGTGGGTACTCCCGAATGATTCGGGTAGGGAAGGTGTGGTAGGGCAGGTTTAGCACAGGCGTCAGGGACCTAAGTTCAGGGCAGCGAGTTTATTTGGAAAAAGAAAGTCATGGCAGATGAGTGGGGATTGATTATAGATTTCTTGCAACAGCAACAGAAATGTTTGAGATAATTCCCGTTTATGGTATGGAGTACCTTTATTAGACGGTACGCGGTACTTGTAGTAGGTGGTACGAGGTGCTAGACTTCTGCTGGTTGGGTGCACAGTCCACAGTGACTTCATTTACAGACCCTGGTATGTAGATTGTATAATGAACTGCATTTTTTTTATGCCTCCTTCCATAGAAAAACTGTTCCATTATAACCGTCTTCTCCTTGCTGGGAGGTGCCGCCCCACCCTCTTCCCTTAACGAACATTTCTCCTCGTCTTCTGTCATGCCATCTCTTCCATTTCCTCCACCTCCTCTTCCACCCCGTGTCCCTCATCCGACCCCCTTCCCTCTTCCTCCCTACCCCCGGCGGCCACCAGCTGGTAGTAGGTAGGTAGGTAGGGCGAAGGGGAGGGAGGGAGGTAAGGGGTGCGTGCAGCGTCGTGTCCTGGTGAGCCGGGGCAACATGCACGGTTGGCGTAGCCTGTTATTACCCCTACACGCCCCGCGGGCCTCAACCCCCTCCTGTAACTACCCTCCCCCAAGGGCTCTCTCTACCCATCACATACCCGTCCACGCATTCCCGGTGGGTGTAGAGTGTGGTCTCTAACACCCACAGTCCTTGTGAGACTGTGGCTGTTATCCACACCCACACTGCCGGTAGGTGTAGCTTGCTACCACCCATGTGATGGATAAACTAGTAGTCGAGAGTGCCGTAAACGCTGGCGACACCTGGGAAGTGGAGATGCCAGCAGTTTGTCTGTAGGCGAGCAGTGCTTGGCCTAACCACGGCTTCCTCTGGCACCAGCTGGGCGCGGAGCGTCGCTGTGGTTGGAGATGGTGTGGCTGTGTGGAGTCTGGGGGTAATTTTTCAGGGATTGTGATGGAGAAGCAGATCGAATGTGACAGGTGACGAGAGGATGACGGCACTCGAGCGGTGGGGAGCAGCGCCTTGTACTCTGGTGTGCAGTCACACGGACGCCTACCTCAACTCCTCACCCGAACACCACACTTGTCGTGGGACGCGCACGCACGCTCTCACTCATAATTTACCTTTGTATTCATCTATATATCTATCATATGTCTGTATGTCTGTCTGTCTAACTATCTATCTATCTATCTATCTATCTATCTATCTATCTATTCATCTCCCTTTATGTAGATATATATCTTTAGTCCTAACTCATGTCTTCGGTCGTAGTAAAATGCGACAGCTATGGGCTAAAGCAAGACAGATTTCTGCGGTGTGGCCGGGCAGGGAGGGTGAGGGGTGGTGGCCGGTCCAGAACTGAGGGTCCGTTGGCGTGTTTCGTGCCGGGCCGGCCCACCCCCACCTCTTACCAGTACAAACAAACCTGGCAAGGTTATCATTACCCTCTTCCCCAACACCCCCGTCCGCCCTCATGATCACCCTCCTCCTCCTCCTCCTTCCCCTCCCACTCCCTCCTCTCCTCTCTTCTCCCCATGCCCTCCCCGTGGTGGGGTACACTGGGAAATTTCTTTACCTCTCGTATTTCTGTCCGTCGGTAGGGATGACACGTCTCGGCCGTTATTCCCAGATGTATTTTCACTGCGCTATCTCTCCCCACTTCTCAACAACACCCCCTTCTCTCCTCTCTCCCCATGCCACTACGTCGTCTTCGTGATGCTGCTTCCCTGTCTTCGAAGCACCCTCCCCTCCCTCAGCATCCCACTCTTTATTTTTTTTACCTCCTCCATCGCTTCCTGAAACTCCCTCATCATTCCCCAGACTCCCCTCACCCTCTCTGAGTATACTCTGTTCAGTACCGCTTCGTCCCTTGAACTCTTCCTCCCCATCCTGAACATCTCCCTCCCCACTCTAAACAGACTCCCCTTTCGCGATCCAAAGCATCCCATTTGCCTCCCCAAATACCCTCGCCCCTCCTGAATATCCTCTTCCTCGTCCTCGAATGCCCCCTTTCCCTCCCCATGCTTTAACACCCTCTTCCCCGTCCTAAAACACCCCCTTTACCCCCTCTTCATCACCCCCTTCCTCTCGTCTTAAGCCTCTCCCCCATCCACCTCCTGATTTCTCCCCACCGCCCATCCTCTCCCAAACGCTCTATTTATCTGTCTGAAAATCTCCCCATCTCCAGCACTCCCTTCCTCCTCAGTGCCTCTTCTCCTCTTCACCACCAACACCACTCCTCCTCCACTGCCCTGTCTCCTTCCACTCAGCACCCAGTTGCACTGAAAGTCGAAAGTTGATGTTCTGGCGTATACACAGCGTCTTGCCTCACATGTTTGTCATCGGATCTCTTCTTACCACATTACCTATGGTATATATGTATGTCAACATACGTACTCTCTCTTAGTATACCACACCGCACCCCCAGGTGTGCCATACATCCCATTCCTAACCACGAAGGAATGTGAAAATGATAATTATAGTTTTGATAATAAGCACCCAAAGCAGAACAATTACAAGACGGAACGAAGCGGTAATTATAATTACGGTATACTGTGTCAGCGGCAACGAGAACACTCCCTAATGTTAATGATTCCGGTAATGAAGGTGATGTTGATGATTGTGGTAATGACGATAATCCTGCGGAGCCCCGTGTGTAATCTCTTCGGGCCGGACCTGCGATGGTCACGGCATAAGTAAATCTGGAAGGCATTAGTGTGTGTGTGTGTGTGTGTGATGTATCATGGCTGGAGCCAGCCGGGCACGCTAGCGGTGGGGTCCCCGCCAGCCGTTGGGGTGAGTCAGGCTGCACCCACCGACCTGCCAGGGGTGGTGGATGTTGTGGTTGGGGGCGGCCTGCTGCTCTTGGTCCTGGGAACACCACCACCATCATCGCTACACACACACACACACACGGCTTATGACTACTCTAGGCAGGGATGGCACGAACGGTGGACAGTGATTTCCTCGTAGTCATTTTGTCATGCGTCGTGACAGACGAGCCGCGCGGCCCAGGATGGAAAGGACTGACGGATCTGGGGTAAGGGAGGGACTGCCTGGAGAGGGATGAGGGAGTCGCACGGGGAAGGGGGTTGAGTGAGGGAGGAAGACGAAGCTACGTAAGAGGGATGGAGAGGTCTCTTTTCCAGGTCTTTGGCTGTGGGGTATGCTTGTCGTACAGGAAAGCGAAGAGGAGGACATAGGTGAACGACACTCCATAAGAATGAATAGAGTGGATGTAGAGAGGTAGAGAGAGCAGCTAGGGAGAGAAATGACAGGTATTTTGAATGAATGTCTTCTTTCCCGTCATGGGTTTGCTGTGTGTCGAAGTAAGTGATGGAAGGGTCATGTATGGCACGTGACTGATGAGCATGTAACACAGATCCTTCCTCTGTAACTGCTAACCCTTGTATCCTACGAGTTTCACCTACACGAAAGAAAAATGTACCAATGCGTATCTGGCAGTTCATGTACTGCTATAGTACTTGAGAATGTTTGCCATAGTAGTTAAGGTTATGATTTATTCACCTGTTCTGTAGTTTTAGCAGTCCACCTGAATTAACCCTTTCATTTTCTGAATATTTGCTGCATTGTATCACATTTTGGTACATTCGTCCCTGCTGTATGATTGTGTTTGCATTAAGAGAGGTTCTCGTGTGTGTGTGTGTGTGTGTGTGTCTCTTTGTCTGTAGCATTACATCATTGGATTGGGTTTTATGAAATGTCATTTCTGTCTAGTCTGTATACCAGTTCTTTTGTATACATTGGTCTGGGTGATTCTTGTATCTGCCTGGCTGTATTTGTGTGTGTGTATGTACTTGAATCATCCATTGTCTACATCCGTATATTGTGTGGCTTGAGTCGGGAACGGTGTAGAATTCTCTGGTGACCTCATAGACACGGTACGCTGAGGGTACGACCTCTCGACGGTGTCAGGTTGCTATCGAGGACAAATCAGTTCCTGGGATCGCTTGAGATCCCTTATAGTGCTGACATCGCGGATGGTGTTCCGGGAGGGTCCCTGTCTCTGTCTCCTGACTTCTCAAGGTGATCTTATACAGGTCGTCTCCACTGGTGGCTGCTCTCTTACGTCGTTTTCTAGGCATTGTTCTGTGGCAGTGGGCTTTGCAGATCATCTGTGTGTGTCGTGTCTTCTGTTGACCTCCGATAGTCCCTGTAGGGTCGTCTTCACAGGTCTTCCTCTTGGTTCGTCTCCCGGGTATCTCTTGAGAAGGTCGTGCTATCTTAAGGTCACATCATAGGAATCATTAATTGTAGTTGTCGTCTCTTGATTCCTCTGGTCGTTTTCGTGGTCCGTCTCTCGGGTATCTCTTCAGAAGGTCTTGCTTTCTTAAGGTCACATCATAAGAAAGATTAATGGTAGCTGTCGTCTCTTGTGCACTAGGATTGCCTCCTGAGGGCCGTTTCCTGTGTTTGCTCTCTTGAGACCGTCTCCCGAGGATGTCTTTGGATCATCGTCGGAGTTCGCCCTCACTCTCTTGCGACGTCTCCTATGAGATCCATAGGTGTTTGTAGGTCCAAATCTTAAAGGCATAAGTGTTACAGGAAGAGGGAAAGACGGATAGAGGAAGAGAATTCCACAGATTGCGGAAATAGGAGGTATCGTAACGGTCGCTCGTCTTGTGGATTGTCTTGTGGACCATCTTTTAATGGCTCTTCTTTGGGTGATCATCTAAGGTCGTAGTCCTTTTGGGTTACTTCAGGGTCGTCATAGATTGTTACCTTCATCGTTCTTCATCTTCTTGAGGTCGTATCGAGTCTTCTGGACCGTATAGCACTTCCACAAGTTCCTCTCACATCAGTCTGTGGTGCCTCATCTCCAGACCTTATAACAGAATGGAAAGAGTTCCTCTCACTCAAGTCTTTGGTGTCTCAACTCTGCCAAGTCTCATTATTAACCCCAGGACGCCTCACGAGCTTCCCGCCGCCTTCTCGCTCATCAGTTCTCCATCACTCGACTCGAGATGTAATATTCCATTTATGACAAGATTCGGTAAACTTCTTCTACAAAAGTTTACAAACCTCTGCAAGAGTTTACCCTGGTCTCTCGCCAGTTTGTATACTGTATAATTAAAGATAGTTTGTTGTGGTACTCTTCTTTTTCTCTCAGTTGATTTTCTAGTTACCTCGGAACATTTGCATTATTTTGCTGTTTAGATAATTAACCGATTATTCATGTTTTTATCACCGCGGGGTTCCATTTAGCTCTCATGTGCCTCTGGGTTCATTCAGCACTTTGGGAAAGTGTCGTCATTTACGCATTTGCACTTTTAAGATATTATTTATACTTGCGGTTTCATGGCGGCGTTTAGAGCGGATTTCCCGCTCAGTAAACTTGGCTTAGGAGTTACTTAGCGCTAAGTGTGGACTCGAGCTCAGCGCTGAGTGCGGAGCCTTATTCACTTACCTCAACGTTTAGCCCAGTAAACGTTGATTTGATTTACCTCAATGCTGTGTTAGCTTGCTTTAAGCAAGCTGAGAGCTGAATGGAGTTACCGTCTATACGTGTTTGTTCAGCTTTAGCAAGTTAAGTCTTCATCGAGTTGAGCGTTGAGTTAATTCAGCGTTTTGCTATCTTTAGCGGTAGCTCAGCACTGAGGTAGCGTTGCACAGATTCACCCTTAAGTGTGTCATTAGTTCGTCGCTGAGTCAGCTGACACCACAGGAAATCTAACTTTTGAGATAGCGATTCGTAATTCTGTTGTTTATTTAACTTATCGTTCCGCTGGTTTGGCGTTGACGTAGCGCACCGTTCAGCAGGTTTAGCGTTGATTTAGCTCACCGTTCAGCGGGTTTAGCGTTGATCTAGCTCACCGTTCAGCAGGTTTAGCGTTGACGTAGCGCACCGTTCAACAGGTTTAGCGTTGATTTAGCGCACCGTTCAGCGGGTTTAGCGTTGATCTAGCTCACCGTTCAACAGGTTTAGCGTTGACGTAGCGCACCGTTCAGCAGGTTTAGCGTTGATCTAGCTCACCGTTCAGCAGGTTTAGCGTTGACGTAGCGCACCGTTCAACAGGTTTAGCGTTGACGTAGCTCACCTTTCAGCAGGTTTAGCGTTGATTTAGCTCACCGTTCAGCAGGTTTAGCGTTGATCTAGCTCACCTTTCAGCAGGTTTGGCACCGAGTCTGCGCACTGCCAGTCCCATGTGGCAGGGCGATGCACGAATACGTCGCCCCTCTCTCTCATGTCATGTACCGATCGCGTGGCGTTGCACCCACACAATGATCTGGTCTCCTACCTCAGCGTGACCTCAGGCAACCTGGAGATGGACAAGTTAAAATCGAATCTGGCATTTCAGAGTACGACGGAAACTAACCTTGGCTAACCTTAGTTACGTCGCTGATTAAGTTAGGATCCGTCAAAGGGTGACGGAAGACTAGCTGTGCAGAATGGGGTTGCTCACTGTAACTTACCTGTACAAGGTGAGTTTGGCGTGGGTGAGCACAGGCTAAACCCAGCACTGCAACATGAGGGTTATTTTCCGGTAAATAACCACACAGACGCCTCTCGATGCGATCGGCGTCGGATGGCGCATATCAGACATCGGCGCCTGCTGGAGGAAGGGGAGGTAGGGAGTAGGTAGTAGTTGGTTGTTGGGTGACTTCAACGCTGTCCGTGGTGTTCAGGTAGTGATCCCCGGCTCGAGGGGGAGGAGGGAAACAATGGGGGCAGGCGGCCCGCTTCTGCCTCGCCCGCCGCAGAGAATGGGAAGCTCCCTGCATTGATAATCGCCAGTCCCCGGGGGAAGGGGACTCATTACAATGGTCCTTAGAACTCATGATTTATGAGAACGCCGAAATTACCCCTCCTGTCCTGTCGGCATTTGTCAGAAACAATGGCCGTGGCGACGGCCCGCGTCGGGGAAGCCGGTCGTTAACCGTAGACACTCGCCTACGGAATCGGATGACGTGAATTAGGCCAGTCGTCCTCAGAGCGTATGGGAAAAATTAATAAATGCGATGGATTCCCATCCGTCCGTATTGTTTGACTTTCATTCATATTCTAATATTTTTTTTTCTCTCTCTCTCTTAATTACGGTGGTGGGCGTAGGACTTTTATTATCAGTCAACTGGTCGGGTTTCAGAATACAGGGGGCGCGTTTCTCTACGCTGCGTTAAGTATGTGCGTGTGTGTGTGTGTGTGATGAAAGCGCTTTTGTATTGGAAGTTCATTTAGCATAGGACTTTAATAAAGGAGGAGAGGAATATAGTGGTATGCGCCCAGGCCCCAGTGGCATTATTTGGCGTCCCTCCGGGAATCGTGGCGCAGATTCGCGTGATCGAATCAGGATTTTGCGTGAATTTCCAAACCATTCATTAGTTTTCACGGAAGGATATTCACCATGATTCAGAGAGCTTCAGAACTACTTTTTTCCCCCTATGATCGTCGTGTTATGAATCTTACCCAAATTCAGGAAAAGAAAGTAACCAGATGAAAGTATAATCTTTATTTTGTGCAGGTCTTCGCTTTCGATGTGTTCTGTCTTTTTCCCATGAAAGTTAACATATTTTACTGTGTAAACTGTACAGTTCACGCAGCCAAATTGGTTACCGTTGTGTTTTGGTGTATGTAGATGTCGTAGTCCATACATTCTCTTCTCAAAAACTCAAGACGAGCTTTGTTAGTGTAAAACACTTTCTTTTTACGTGGACTGTGTAGAATTTTCATCTCAGAAATCACGTGTGCGGGGGGAAAAAAGAAGTGAATAGTGATTTGTGATTTGGTTTTTTATTTCTGTTTACCTGTCATAGGGTTTTTGATTTCTCTTCTACCGATATAAACGAATTGGTTAGAGTGTGTCGTGTTTTATGTTGACTGGGTTGGTGCTAGCTGGTAACCAGCTGAATTGGTATATCAGTCGTGCGATTGTTGCTCACTGCTTCTGTTTACACGTATAGAAACTGAAAGAAAATATTTTTCTTTTATCGTACACCCGGCTTCGATTCCCCTCTCCCTTATTTCAGCTTCACTTGGTATTATAGTCTGCGTGATCTTGTCAGATAGGTTTGGTGTCATATGGGCGTGGTGTAGGCTGCTTGCTGTCCCCGCCGCTGTTGCTGTTACTGCTGTCCTGCTGCTTCTGCTACCGCTGTGCTGCTGCTACATACGGGAGAGGTGATACCGGGTAGGCGTTATGTCGTCGTGTGTCACACGGGTTACGTATTGTCACAAGGGCATAACGTTCCCGTATGTGTACAGTGTCGTCATGTCGATTTAAGTTCTGGCGTATCCCATGGACGTAATGACAACGTTGGCATGGGCATGCTGTTGTCACTGGTGCCCGTTGTTATGTGACTGTGGTGGTAACGCTGACGATGATGTGGTTATGTGTGGTGCGCAGTGTTGACGGGTGACCCACACTGAGTATGTTGTTGCCATGGAGGTGTGGGTGTGGGCTTGTCATGGGGGCATGGTCTTGTCGTACGGGCATGGTCTTGACGCAAGGGCGTGGTCTTTAGCCGTATGGGCTCGGTCTTGTCAGGAGGGGCGTGGTCCACGTCGCTCGGGGCGTGCGTGGTATCATTGTGTCTCGCGTTGGTCATCATATTTTTCTTCTACCTTATTGTTACGTGTATCTCTCTCTCTCTCTCTCTCTCTCTCTCTCTCTCTCTCTCTCTCTCTCTCTTATATTTGTCTTAAGACAAAGAGATTTCTAACTCGTATGATCATGTGAACAGTGTCTCTGTACAGCAATTACTTCGCTAAAACAAGTGGCGTAGTTCACCAGTCATTTTCCTTTCTTTCTTCCTCTATACTTGGATTTGGTAGTCATACATACATACATACATATATATATATATATATATATATATATATATATATATATATATCCTTAAGGTGGGTCCGTTCCCTGGGTTGTGTCCGGTCGGTTGTCCATCCTGCTCCCTGTATGGACACGTTCCGTGTGCCTGACAGTATCATGTGTCCTGTCTTTCGCTCCCCAAGCTGGACGTGTCTCGCCCCTCCTGTCTTCATGAGGACCGCTTGATTCCTTCTTCGTGTCGTCTCTCTCTCTCTCTCTCTCACACACACACACACAGTCCTCAGGCCACGCACGACTTGAAGGCTCGGTCTCGCCACCGCTCCTCCGACTTGGTTGGTCTCTCTTCGCGGCTAAATTTATGCCACGGTCTCGGGTAGCGCCAATTTACGAATCCGGTTTGTGGGACGACTGTGTGGTTGTGTAATTTCCTGTTTGTGTGTCTGTAATGTGAAGTGTATCTGCCGTGGTGGTAGCATCCCAGTGTACAGTGTACGTGCATCGGACGAGTGTTAGGGCCCCAGTGTCTTCATAAGGTGTGAGTGAACGAGTGTGAGACATGGTATGTAGGTGGGAGGTGTAGGTGGTGTGTGGCAGGCGTAGTGGTATAGTGTGTGGTCAGGGAACACGCATGTAGACAGGGACCAGACGCATGTGTTACACATGAGATCACCACACTCACGACTTCCCCTCCCGCGCCCTCCACCTCTCCCACATAACTCCCTCACTGTTGTCGAGTGACGTGATTTGTCCGTAATATTTGTATTTAACCCCGGTATGGACTGTGGTCATTGGGGAAGGTATGAGTATGTTCATAGCTTTATTTTTTTCAGTGAACTTTGATACTTTACCTTGAAGTATATAAATAGAGTCTGCCATAGATATTTTTTTATTGTACTCATACACCATTTGCATTGCAGTTTACACGAAAAAAATGTAGGAAGTTACTCATTAATGAGGTAGTCTGTTTTTGAGTGGTGAGTGAGTGAGGTGAGTCACCTCGGATGGATGTGGACAGCCATGAATCCAAGTAACCACACATTCCAGAATTTGGGTCATGGGACTTAGACGTCTAACACCTTTAGTAGATTAAGAGAGGCAAGGTTAACGAGGTCAAGATCAATTTCGCTACGGCAACGGTATGATCTGGATCATGTAATGCGTCTTCTCAGTGGACATTGCTGACACTGCCACACAATACCGGGAGAAAACAAGACTATTGGTCACAGTCGGATCAGAGCGTGCGAGTGGTTGCCATTACCGAGTCAGCATGTGGAGTCATCCTCGCCCGAGACAGTTTATGATGTGACAGCTAGGGTAAGGAAGGCACTAGGTCGGGTTACCTGGTGCAGCAGACGTTCTTCTCCCCCCTGGGCTTTAACATTATCCAGATGAGGTTCTCTGTTACTCCCGAGGGTCACGTCCAGACGGTCCATCAAGACGGCATGCCACAGATAGCCTCGACTGTTGCCCTGTAGCTGCTGTTCTTGCAACGTTCGTGTGAATGATATATATATATATATATATATATATATATATATATATATATATATATATATATATATATATATATATA
>JAYMFT010134133.1:0-12972 GCA_038088735.1 Panulirus argus
CCTTTCCTCACTCATTCGTTCCATATGTCCAAACCATTTCAACACACCCTCTTCTGCTCTCTCAACCACACTCTTCTCATTACCACACATCTCTCTTATCCTTACATTACTTACCCGATAAAACCACCTCACACCACAAATTGTCCTCAAACATTTCATTTACAACACATCCATCCTCCCTCACATCCTCATGCCTTGCATCCATACAATGTCGTTGGGACTACTATACCTTCAAACATATCCATTTTCGCCCTCCCAGATAACGACAGAGATATTGTATACTTGTGGACCGTAAGCTAGCAGCCAATGTGTGGGCGAGGCAGAGGGAAAAGACAGTAACTTGGGCCTAAGGAATGAATTCTGACAACCACTGAAGTGCCAGTTCAATGCGCAACCGTCTCAAACCCTGCCGATTCCCAGGTAAGTAGTAAGTTGATCGGTTGCTGCCTACCGCCTGCTACCTACCAAGAGAAACAGAACGAGGTAGTCTCTCCCTCAACCATCTACCAGTTCAGTTCTCTTCTATACTCGCGCCTCCTATCCTACTACCCTGTCCCACACGTCTCTCTCAGTCCTATCCATGTCTTCCCCACCTCCCCACCTTCCAAGTTCTTCCATCTCTATCTCTCCGTCTCCACACACACTAGGGTATCATCCACACACACCAGGGTATCATACTACACCGGGCGGCCGGTGGGCGGTGGGTGGATGGGCATAAAGCAATGTTTTCACTCTCCTGGTCCTCTAGGACTCACCAACCAATCAGGAGAAGCTTGGAGCATGACGTAAAGAAGCACAGCCAGCCAGTCACAGATCGTTTGAACCATGACCTCACAGTATCACAGCCAGCCAATCACAGGTTACCTTGCATAACAGCAAGGCAACCATCCAGTTAATCATTAACTTTGTAAGGAGATATTTATGTTTTTATACTTCTGATCCATTTTTTTGCTTCATATATTTTCCTTTATGAAATGTCTGCGGGAGACGTAATACTTCATGCACAAATATTTACGAAAAAAGAAATCATAAACAAAAATATTAATTAGAATTTCCCGCTTGTCTACGTCAGTCCAGATACAACATTAAATATTAAATTTAATATTCATGATTTATCATAAGTGTTGTGCTCTGCTAACTGCTTAAAAAATGATGTCATTATTATAAATTTTGTTCCGTCCCTTCCTGGACTTCTGACTCTTTCCTTTTTCTTTTCTGGGACAATAAATTCTTCGGTCTTGAGTTCGACCCTTAGGTCTGATAATGTAACATTTGACCTGACCCTTCAGATGTCAGGTCAAAGACCAGAGCATGATATGGACGGGTCTTGCTGACGGATCGTCCCGTCATGTTCAAGGGTCGAACCATCAGGACCAAGGATCGGATTGTCGTGCTCACGGTTCGTGTACGGTCGTCCTCAGGGGTCGTATACCGTCGTGTTCAGGGGATGGTACCGTCGTGGTCAAGGGCCGTAGAGTCGTGTTTATGAGTTCGACATTCCGGACTGGTACTTTCTACCGTCCTGAACGGAACTGTTCGAAGATGCTGGCGTGTCAAGTTCCAGCTGCCTGGGTCACAGTGAACCCTGTGAAGCACCGGGTCTTTCTCGACTCCAGCCACTTGAAACGAGGCGAATTCTGTAAGGCAATGCCTCTGGTTCGAATCCGTTTTCGAACGCAGGCTCTACGCTTATGAATAGTTTGAGATTCTTTAGTTTAAAGGTTCGCTTGAATCTTCCAAATCTCCCATGCACAGTGCCGAATAAGAGCTTCCCTTAACAGTAGTCAAAATTTTTCCCTAAGCTCGAGGCTTCGAGCGAGCGAAGGTGGTAGAGATGAGTGATCCGAGGGTTCATGAAACTGTTGTCCAGAGGCCAGACCCGCCACCTCGCCGCCTGGCAACAACCAACGGACTCACTTAACAGGCTGTGAGTACAGGCCTACAGCAGGTGAAGGAGGGTAAACACTGCGTGGCATGGCCTCAGACGAAGTACATCTATCCTTCAGACAGCTTATCGCAACGGGATGAGGTGAATCAGTAAGTCCTGCCCTCCACTCCCTCCCATAATCCCCCAACAACAAGTGGTCAGTACAACACAATACCCATCACCTCACTCCACAACAAGCGAATATAAACATCTCCTCAGCTTTTCTTCCTCGCCTCCTCCTTCGTTTCACCTAGAGTCGTAGAGCTGGAGGTCCTCCTCAACCACACAACTTCCCGTGAGGCCAACCAGTAAACCATGACCTCGTCGCGATAAACTCTGCATCAGCCTCGCTCCCCAATTTCCATATGGCTGTATTTTGTACCTCTGAGGTCGAGTCCCTCTCCCTAGAGAGCCTTATACAAGCGCCTCGAGACTTATGATGCTCCTGAAGTCTGCTTAGTCTCCGACGGGGCCTTTGCGAGACTCGTGATATATTCATAACATTCTGTTTTGAGGTGACGCGTTCCACCTGGCTAGTGTCTGTATATCATATGAAGAGGCAGGATTGCCTTCTGGAGTTAGGGTTGGGACCCTTGCAGTGGGGCTAGGACCTATAAGGGAGTCTAGGGTCAAAGGGACGCCCTTGAACATCTGTGACAGTATCGAATGCTCACTGAGGTCCTGTGTCACCCACGAGGCTAATGGTGAGACATCCGGGCTTCCTAAAACCAGTAACTCAACCTAAGTGGAAAACTTTGTGAGATTGAAGGAAATATGTGTATTAAACAGTCTCGTCTCTTTTATATTCGTTCATCTATTTCTACCAACGTTCCTGATTCAACTTAACTTCCAATCTCCCTCAAATTGCTGATGTGTGTTAACTATAACATAAATTCCTATTTGTAAATAACTGATTCCCTCTGAGATGGGGAAGTTTCCGATTCAGTTGTTGTAAGTTGAGTTATAAAAGTGTTCCAAACACTTTGTATGTTTGAGGTGCATGTTTCTGTCACTTGCTTTTTTTTTTTTGTGTGTGTGTCCCCATGTTTTTAGGTGCATGTGTTTGTATGCATATAAGCTAGGGTACAGATCTGTTCTTTTATGTTGGTCTGTACGTATGTATATGTCTGTGTGTGTGTCTGTCTGTCTATCTGTCTGTAATTACCTTCTCCACAATCATATAACTTCAAATTCCTGTATGCTGTCCACATTCACAATTTAGTCCATATTCTATTCATCCACTACTCTAACATGAAAGCATTTTCTTATATTCTTTCTTAACAAGTTCCTTGCTTTATTTCATGTTATATTCTCTGACTGTTCCATTCTTGCATCCGTCGATACATTGCATGAGACTTGTATGAGTCAAGATCCTTTTAAATTCTTTTCAAGTCTTTTCTATGCGTCTTAGTGCTTTCTGGATCCTCCTCGCCATTCCATCTCACTGGTGTCTGGGCTGCAGTGTCTCTCACTGTAAAAATTCTTTTGAACTTATCATTAATTTCCTCGCTCATCCTTACATCATCCCTACAACTCCTCTCCCTGAATCCTTCAACCTGAATGGCTGCTCTTGGACTGCCAACTCACTCCTGATGATTTAATGGAAAAGTTTTGGATTGCCTCCTCCTTTGTCCATCTTGTTCTTTATGAAATTCATCTGTCTTCTTTCTTATCCTGCAATAGTCGTTTCTTGCTCTATTATACCTAAGAAATACTGGGTGAGTTGCCGCTTTAGTCTGCTTAACACACCGCTAACTTCCCCCGCTGGTTGACGTCTTGTATTCATCCACGCCTCCTCCTCTTTCAACCACTCCTCTGCATGTAAGGCTAGATGCACCCATTTTCTTACTCTTTCACTGCAAATTTTATGGAACCCTCCGACACGCTGCTCTGATTCTCGGCCACTGAACTCCATCTTCCGGTTCATATTACCAAAGATGTAAAATTCTGTAAAGCTTCCAGCATTATACCTCCTCTCTGAGTAAGGCTTACCATCTCTGCTCTTTCTACGTCCTCTTTCACCTCACGATCAAACTAAAGCATCAAGTGACCACTTTCTCCATATCATATGATACACCCAGTTTCCATGCTAGTATGTGTGAAGATATGACCTGGTAATGAAGGTGTATGAATCCCTCTCATTCAGGTATGTTTGCTGGTATGTTTGTATAGGAAGTTTTCCTGTCTACACTCTGAGACCTTGTGTGTCTTGAGACAATACCTTTTAATGATTGCAGTTTTCCATTATTAATACTTTTTTCCATTTCTGAGAAACGAGTGAGAGTTTCACTGCTTGGTGTACCATCCTGACTGTTCCTTAAATGTTTTCATCGTGTATTGGTTCGGGTTCATCCAAATTCTTCACAAGTTTCTGTGTTATCAACACCAGTATGCACTTTTTCTCAATACATACTCTTCCCATTCAATATTTTGTGAGTAGACCATCTTCCAGAATTTCCTGGAAGTTAAGGTTGCCTCGCATTAAGAGCTCCAATCTTAATCCTCCTTTATTTTCTTTTTCCTTATTCAATGTCATGTACCCAAATGGACAAAAAATGGGAGATTAATATCATGTTCCTAAATTAACAGAAATTGGGATATTTTATCTCTCTAATAAGTCTCCTCTCCACAACTCCAACATTATCAGGTGTATTTTCCCTGATACGATCCTTGAATTCCAGCTATTTACCAATCATCATTAATCCATCAGCATCTGTGTACATTATTCTCAGTCCGACGTCACCATCACTTGACCTCACTGGCTTCTCTGTGGTATAGGCGGGGCTTCTTCGCCCTCGTGATTCGTTTGATATCCGTTTCTTGCCTTCTGACCGTATATTCTCTCTCTCTCTCTCTCTCTCTCTCTCTCTCTCTCCTCTTGATCTATCGCCTCCCATGGAAGCCCAACTGAGCTCCTCGTTGTTTCTGGGCCTCTCTCTTTACGCATCTCCTGGCTACACGTCTCCAAATCGAAAGTGATCATCAATGGTCGGGAGCGTGTGTTTACTGTCTGTGTTACGGGGAGGGAGCGTCATACTCGTGTTACCCCGTCTCTTGCTGCCCACGTCTTTCGTTCCTATACGTGTATACACAAACACACAGATATACACGGCCCTACCCCGGGCGACTCCGTGCGTCAGTAACGCTATCTGGTATACCATAGAGGCCCGTGTGTGTGTGTGTGTGTGTGTGTGTGTGTGTGTGTGTGTTGCAATCTATCATTTAACATCCTCTAGACACAGCAGAGACCTCTGTTGCGTTTTTTAATCATGTTAAAATGTTTCTCTTCCTATATGTTAAGAAAAAATAATTGTATAATATAAACATACTGTTAGGCTGTCAGACCATCAGGCTAAAACACTCCATATGAAAAGCCTTTTTCTAAAGAATGGTAAAACATATCAAAAAGGCAAAAAAAAAAAGAAAAAGAAAAGAGAGGAAAAAATACAAAAAATGTCTGACCAGCTCTGTGTCTAGACTACCTTTCCCAACCATTAACAATTACAGACCATCAGTTGACCGTAAACAACTGGTCTTACCACGATAAAGCATATACACTTACGTTGCCACCAGCTAACAATGCTAGCTATCACTACCACCAGCTAACATTGCCACGAGTTAACAATACCACCAGCAAATACTACCACTAACTAGCGCTACCACCAGCTAACACTGACACAAGCTTCCAATATCACCGCTAACACTACCACCAGCTAACACAAACACCAGTTAATACGAATACCAGCAAACACAACCACCAGTTAACTATACCATCAACTAACATTATCATTAGCTAAAGCCATGACCGAGTAACACAACCATTGGGTAGCACTACATCAATTAACACTACCACCAGCTAACACAACCACAAGCCAATACCAAAACCAGCTAACACTACCACGAGCTAACACCACCACCAGCTAACAAACTCGTCAGAGACCAACAGATTTGCAGAACATTTCCCTCGACACCGGGCCATTGTTAGCTCTTGACTCTGTTATAAACCTAAAACAACACCAGTTTCCCCCAAAAGCTTGAGCAGAAATTCTATTTTCTCTGTTTCACAGACGCTTTACATTTTTACCACTGCGGAAGTGCAAAAGTTTTTTTCTTTTACTGAACCTCTAGTGTAGTGTCTCGGCGTCCTACATCACAACATCCACGGCTGGATGTAGGAGGCCCCAAGCTCCCCTGCACCCGTAGGTCCAGTGAGAGAGCTTTTATATGAGAGGGAGAAGAGAGGTTGGGGAGGTGGGGGGGAGTGACGCAGGGGAGAGAGTTAGGGGTAACAGAAAAGTGTGGGGGGGTTTGGGGGAGTGGGGAGGAGGTTAAGATAAGAGACCATAATGCCGAGATAAGGAGGAGGAGAGGCACTTCTGTGCACCACTCGGGCAGGCTATCACAGACTCCCTCTTGAAATAACAACTGTGAAGACGACTGCTCCATCAGACGGCTGCTGTCAAAGGCTCTCGGTCCTCCTGCTAGCAGACGCCGTAGGAGGCGCAGCAGCATCAGCAGCCCGACTCAGCCAAGGGGATTCTCACGGCTCGCCTCCACAGTTGTGAGGCAGTAACAGGAGCAGCAGCGAGGGGAGCAGCAGGAGGAGCAGCAGTAGGAATAAGAACAGAAGGAGCAGGAGGAAGGCCCAGCCAGGAGGTTCTCACGGTTAACATGGTAATGGGTTTGTCTTGATCCTCGCCTCCGTGGAGAAGATGAAGAATGAGTTCGACGTCCCGGGGAAGGGAAGGCCCGGCTGGATTCCTCGCCTCGGTATCAAAATAGAAACAAGAGAGGATTTGGGTAAGTCCTTCTTTTGGAAGCTTCAGGACCTGACACCACGAAATACTGGAAATGGTATGACCCCCGCCAAGCAGATAATTGTGTTACAGAAATACTCACCGGAGCGTATGGTCCAAGATTTTTGGTCAGATATTCCGAGTGATTCAGATACAAAGCAATTTTGTGTAACAGAAACTTTAGGGTTCTCTTCCTCTCCCCTCTTCAAAAGATGACTCCGTCCCGCGCCTCTACTTTTCCATGCGTTAAAAGGAGGGGGTTCTTCGCCACACTCTGTGTATCAAAGGCTTGGAAATCACACCTTCAAGTCCCCTGTGTGTGGCGGGGGGAGCTATTCAGGACGATCTCTCGGGACGGGAATGGCACCATTAGCAAAAAAAGACACGCGAAAGTGAACAGCAGGGACGTGAGTGCACGAATGGACAATGGCGCAGACAACAGGAACTTACGGCCAGGGAAAGCATTTCGCCTGCCAGTTAGGGATCCTACTAATATTACCAGTCAGGATGCTACACGACCCTTCAGGGTAATGGCCTGCCCTTTGACCAAAGTTCAAGATCAAGGCCATCACGCCAAGGGCCGTACGATGGTCCTCAGGCGATTGGATGGTCAGTCATTTTCGAGGTGACATATGATAGGAAATCAGTGTGGAGAAGAATACGTGTCAACATGAATATTGCCTGACCATTCTTCGTAAGGACCAGACAATTGTATGACCTGGTACATGCACGATGACCTGGCCTCTGACCTTACCTATCATTGACGGCACTGGTATGACCTCAGACAACCACCATTTACTTTCGTTGGAGAGAAAACATTTATCATTTGTTAAGTTTGTTTCTGTTGAGTCCCTGTGCATTACGTTAAAGCGTTCCTGTATCATTATTATTATTATTATCATTACTATTATTATTATCATCATTATTATTATTATTATTATTATTATTATTATATCGTTATCATTATGATCATCACTAATTATTATTATTACTATCATAATCATCACCATTATTATTATTTCATTACTATCATTATCATCATTACTATCAGTATTCCCCATTTTCTATTTCAATTTCTAAAACAAGGAACAGAAGAAGGAGTCATGTGGTAAGTGCTCATCCTCCTCGAAGGCTCAGACTGGGGTGTCTGAATGTGCGTAAATGTAACGAAGATGGGAAGAAAGGAGAGATAGGTAGTATGTTTGAGAAAAGAAACCTGGATATTCTGGCTTTGTGTGAAACAAAGCTCAAGGGTAAAGAGGAAGAATGGTTTGAGTATCTCTTGGGAGTAAAGTCAGGGGTTGGTGAGAGGACTTGAGCTAAGGAAGGAGTTGCACTACTTCTAAAGCAGGAGTTGTGGGAGTGTGTGATAGAATGCAAGAAAGTAAGTCCTAGATTAATGTGGGTGAAAATGAAAAGAGAATGGCGAGAGGTGGGAAATTATTAGTCCTTATGCAACTGGCCAAGAGGAGAAAGATCATGAGAGGAAAGTGTTTTGGGAGCAGCTGAGTGAGTATGTCAGCAATTTTGATGTAAGAGGAGACTGGATAGTAGTGATGGGTGGTTTGAGAGTGAAGGTGAGTAATTAGGCATCTAAGGGAAAAATGGGGGGGGCAAGGGGTATTCAGCGTTATGAGTGGAAATGGTAAACAGCTCACGGGAATCTGTGCAGAAAAAAGACTGGTGGTTGGGAATACCTGGTTTAAAAAGAGGGATATACACAAGTATACGTATGCGAGCAGGAGAGATGATCAGTGAGCATCACTGGATTACATATTAATAGATAGGCGTAAAAAAGAGCGACTTTTAGGTGTAAATGTGATGAGAGGGGCAGCTTGTCAAGTGGTAATCCAGAATCCAGTTGGGTTATTAGTTGACAAGGGCCCGTGGGGGGGGGATCAGGCTGTATTGGAATAATGATATGTAAGACTCCATGAAGTGTGGTCTCTGTCTTCATTCATGCTCGCGACAGTGCTGGTCATCATCATCATATATATATATATATATATATATATATATATATATATATATATATATATATATATATACATATATATATGAGTTACCTTGTATAATAAATCAATGATCGGGATATTCAGCTGCCTGTGCCGTCTTGGCAACGATGAATGATGAAAAATAAGACTTGTATTCACGGGATCTGAGCCTTTTGAGCTGGAGCGCGGGCAGGTCGGGCAATAAGCGGCGACCAGGAAGTCACTCTGAACGAGGCCGTGTCGACGTCAGTGGAGGAAGTACAGCCTCGTCCAGGACCGTCTCGCTCCAGAGTAGTCTATCGTTTCCCTGCTCTTGACTGGAGCGCAGCCTTGAAGCTGAAGGAGCCCCATGAAAGGGGGGGGGGCCTGGGGTCGTGTATTAATGATAAGGAAAACGGTAAGAGGACTTCTAAGGTCTTCGCCCAGCAGGAAAGTAGAGCAGCTGTCAGAAGTCATTCTTACGAAGCTCGCTGGAATCCTTCCCAAAGGTTTAACTTCAAAGTGTAATCTGGAATCCTCCTACCTCCCTCCCCCCGCCTGAGGCACTCCAACACTAATGCGAAAATTGACTTGGGGGCGCGACCACCCCACTCCCCCTCCAAGGACGGAGGTTCCGGTTAGGATAGATATTCAGAAGATCAGAGAATCAGGAAAGACATATGAAGGGAACTTTGCCGACAACAGAATGATGGCAAACTTTGTCAAAGGCTTTTGAGATCTCCAGAGCAACGAGGAAAGATTAGCCAAGTTATCGAGGGAAGAACACAAGATTTTTGAGCGAGGACAAAGGAGGAGGAGGAGGAGGAGGAGGAGGAGGAGGAGGTGGAGGAGGAGGAGGAGCCAAAGCTCAGGCCATACCGTGTGTGACATGTGATTAACTTCCTCTTTCTTTCCAATCCATAATTCCTAGTTTTTCCTCTTCTTACTTTCACTTGCCTCCCTACACAGTTATCATCCGCGTGTCTCTTGTCTCATGAATCTTGCCTTTCTCTCCCAGTATGTCTACGACTCAGCCTACGATGGCATCTTCCAAAATAAACTATAAACGCCACCTGCTCTCTGCCATTCTGAGATCCGTGGGAAAACTGCAGTTACAGTCGGCTTGGTTCTTCACTCCAGTTCTATCGTCATGGTGACCCTTGAACCGGACAAAAGGGCGCGGATCGAGCGTGTTATCTTGAGCCTTAGCCTTGACGGAGGGACGCAAATAGGTCTCAAGATGTCTTAAACCTTGGACTTGACAAAGGGATATACAAATTGACCATTGTGTCTCGAGCCTTAGACATGACAAGCCGATAGTAAAGTTAAAATCTCTGGATTCGAAAAGGGGACGCAGCTCACAACGAATGAGAAAGATGAGAACGTCCTTGGCTCACGTTGGCCTCCTGGGTTAAGGTCACTCAGCTCAGCTACTCCTACGCTAGACTTAGAGGACCCTGCCGATGAAGGATCACGTCTCCTGACGCCCCAGCAGGATCCCGACGCTCCCTCACGACGCCAGCAGTGACATAAACGGTCACATCCACTCCACAGCTCTGCCCCTGCATGAGGCGGGCAGTGTGTGTGTGTGTGTGTAGCCTGGCTTCTGAAGACTCTTGCTCTCCATAAGTAAACATATTCAACGAAGAACAACAACGGAGGAGCACAAAAGAATCTGAGGAAATTGCCCGCCGCACCGTGTGGAGCCGCTCCCTAGTAAGGCGCTCACGTGGGGAGTGTGACAGCTTGGGGAAGGGGGAGGGAATCTAGAAATGTTTCCAAGATGGACACTTGAACAACCAAGCGCCGCATCTCGTTGCCTAGTCGCATGCCTCCATGCCTGACCTAACTCATACCGGGAGGTTAGTGGCGCCCCAACACACGTTAACTGTTATGACCCACTAACTACTGTTATGACCCGAGCCACTGCCCACTAAATACCGCCACCACTCGACGCTAAGGGATAAGTCCATAAACATGGCCCACCATGGCCGCCACAACGTTTAATTTGACCTGTAATTAAAAGTAGGTTTCCAGCCTATCGTACAGGCCTGGACCCGGGGCAATGGATGTGTCTACAGGAAGAGATCTAATCCCCATGTTAAGACCTAGGCCCACAAGACTGTTAGATGGGTTTAGATAAGGATCTGTAACGGAAATACATGGGTTCGATTCGAATTTATGATAGGCTAGATTTTTCGTACTTTCTTATGTGATTAAAACTTTCATATCATGTGTTTTAAAAAGGAATTCTGTATTGGCGTCTTCTGTATCTCGCCAGGCGAAATAATATCATCATCTCTCCAACAACCCACCACCTAATAATGACTGTCAGGAAATTACAAAGCTCTATCTTCTTTTTCCTGTCAATTTTTGATTATGTAATTACACACACACACACACACACACACACACACACACACACACACACACACACATATGACGGGGCTTCACGAGTGTATAATTCTCTCCATACTGCACAAACAACTTATGACACACAAAATTTGTCATCACCGTACAGTAGCACCCTCTCACAGCTCTTATGTTAATGTTTCTGTGAGCCGGACACGCACCTGCATGGCCATGTTCGATGCCCCATACTCAAGCCTCATGACCAGTGTTGGGAGGGCGTCTCAGACTTACAGACCCGTTTCCCCAGCGCCAGTGAGGTCTCCACTGCGCCCTCTATAGCCAGGCCTCGGCACCATCTTCCTTCCACATACACCTGGGTGGAGGAATCATCTGCTTTAGGACCCATAACCCCATAAGGACTTTCATAACGTTATTGATAATCCTCATCAAAGGCTCACAGATTATCCAGAAGGAAATGAACTGGTATTCTGGAAGGCTCTGTGATAACCAATTTGATATCATGATTCAGTCCATCTCTGTTACATGGCATCATTTTCAGATTTATAGTTACTCTCTCGTTCCATCGTGAAACTTGTAGCAACTGTCTCGGTTCATCATAAAGTTTCGTCTCTTCCGTTAGTAGCAACGTTACCCTTGTGTCCCGAGTCCCATTCCTTTGAGAAACAATGTCCAAGCGTCTGGCAGCAGTCCCCTTCTATCAACCCATCTATTCATCGGTAATGCACCATCCTTGGCTCTTTTATCCTCCCTGCCTGTTGCAAGCTTATATCTAACCCGACCCTTCTTGGTCTCCTTGTAATACCATCTAGACTCAATCCATCTATGGCTTTCTCCCTCACTCCTTCCCTCAGAAGTTACCTAATATCACCCAAAACCTTTGTGCCTTCCAGTAAGCGTGGCGTTCACGCTCTGAACATATAAAGAAAATCGGGACTAAATACGGCTTCCATTCAGTAGCAAGACTGAAATCAGGAGTGAGTGATATGAAGGATTATGTTATGAGTTACAGTGTAATCTGGTTAATAAATAACCTAGAAATACGAGACCGTATCGTATATAAAGCACTACTATTATAGGAAACACACTATTTTATCAAAAGAGCGAAATATTTACTTTTATTTCATTAATGAAAAAGTTGCGAACCATAAAAGCATAACGTAACCCGGACGTAGACAACTTCATATGTAAGTAACACCACCACACACTTATATTAACATTTACCTTCAGCACGCTTGTACTAGTACTCTACCTCAACACATGTACTAACGCTCTACTTCAACACACTTATACTGATACTTAACTTCAACACACACTAACACCTAACTTCAGCACACTTATACTAACACAACATAGACATACTTATACAAACACTTGACTTCAACACACTTACACTAGCACACATTATACGCAACATACTTTCCCTCCGAACACACTCTAAGACAATCAATCGGGATTCCCCTTCAACACACATCAACGCACAAAGGAACGCACTCGCCTCGAAAATACACGCACCTTAATGCAAGCGCTTCCAAAACTCACTCACATGAAGGTACTCGCCTCCAAAACAGACCCCTAGACGCACCCACCCATACCCGAAACACAAACAAATCAGAATATCTGGCGTCGAAATACTTGTTTACTACCCAGTGTTCGGTGCTGATAAAATTTCTTCCACGTACTGAAGACTAAGCACACCAACCCACACACTAGCAGACGTGTCAACAATATTTCTCTCTAATTGTAGGATGATAACAGTACAGTCTTTTATTTCCTCTGTGGTGGAGGAAATTGAGTTTAATATCGTTTCAATCATTCTCACATCCTAGAAGAGAGAGAGAGAGAGAGAGAGAGAGAGAGAGAGAGAGAGAGAGAGAGAGAGACAGACAGACAGACAGACAGACAG
>JAYMFT010134144.1:0-12971 GCA_038088735.1 Panulirus argus
ACTTTATATATATATATATATATATATATATATATATATATATATATATATATATATATATATATATATATATAGAATAACTCTTCTATCCAGTTTGGCTGATATGATCGCTAGTTGGATTACTCGCTGGTAGCTTTTATTGCTGAATTTTCCACATCCCGAGCTGACACACAGCATTCGAGTATAATTTATGCATCATACTCTATATCACGATTGTATCAGATTTACCTAAGAGTGGGAATTCGAATTTAGTAGACTATATTTAGAGAGAGACCGATGTTCAAAAAACATTAAAATCAACTGTAGAATACAAATTATTTATTTCTTCACCGGCTGAGGAGGCCGTCTGTGTACAGGCATCAGCTGGGTTGGAGGAGAGAGAGAGATTGGTCCCTTCAGGATATTTTAAGAAATCATTTCGCAATGGGGCAAGTGTATACCCAGTTCATGGGTGAACCCGCTCTACAGCCTGATTACACCAAAGGACCGACTTTCGACCCTTTGTACGGCTTCCCAGAGGGGAGAAAGGAAAGAGGTAAGGAAAGTGGTTGGACTTCTGTGAAGTTCGATTATCCCTAGTTTTTAATTATTTGGCAAAATGCAGAATTAGTTTATATGTGAGTAATAGTTTTACCCTGAGGATAACACAGAGAGTATATATATTAGAGTTGATGTAGAATGGTAGGCGTAACACGTCTTATTCTTAACACTTTAGGAAAGTAATCATCCTGTGGATGGCCGACATCAAACATTACTGTCCCTGGCACCTGTTCAGAATTTTTTGGAGTATTATTCCTTTTGTAAGTTATCACATAAATCGCCCGAACCTGTAGTGCAATAAGAAAACTTCCTTGAGGGTCGAGGAATGCCAAATTCCCCATATAATTGACGCATTGCACAGAATGCAACCATTCAGGAAATTTATTGGTTGAGGATAGATGTTAATAAAGATACAGGGAATAGATTAATGTGTATGAGATCCATTACTCACAGGAATGAATTTCTATGTCTCTTTAGCCATCTGAACTGACCGCTTTCCTTCCAAACTGAAGAAGCCATGGCACATTTGAGTACATGCGTTGATAACAATAGAAATTCACTAATAATAGAACTCATGATAGTACTTTAGAAATAAGTAGATTGATATAGGATTTTCAGATATTTCTTGTTTATTGTATTATTTATATTGTGTATACCAAGTGCTCCTCATAAAAATCTATGTTCTTTGTATTCAAGGAAGGAGGCCCATAAAGGGGTCTTGATGTCGTATAGCTTATTTATCAAAACGAGTCTTTATATTAACAGAAATGTTAGCGACAGTCGAAGAAATGGAGTCTGCCCAGCTTCCTTTGAAATCTCGGGACTATTGTGCACACTTAGCCATAAAGTCTCGGGCATGCCGTCAGAGAGTTTGGCCATTTGTCTATAAGTGTGCACATGAAAAGCATGAGTACCTTAACTGTCAATATGAAGAGTAAGTACTGTATTTAATGTTATATGTATTCACTGAATAACTAGTTGTATGAACCTAGGATAAGTATGTCTCATTCCATATGGTGATAAGATTGCAGCTTTTACTACCATATCTTACTTAGGGCTGCATAACATATATGTGCAGTACACATTGTGATAGTATTATAATACATGCATCAGATTTTGAATTAGACTTGACTTGGCATTTGCATATGATTAATATCATATGTTCTCTCAGTTTTGTAATGAGAATGAAGGAATATGAACGGGAACGCCGGTTGCTGGAAAGAGCCAAGAGGAAGGCAAGAGCTGCTGAAGAAGAAGAAGACTAATGACGGGAATTTATCTATTCCTCTGCTTACTCAAACCAGGAGAACATTTGTAAGCCTTCATCTGTATTTACAAACAATAGAGTATTGATTTTGCAGTTTTTCTGAGAAAACACTGCCAGCTATATAGCATGAAGTCTTTGTTCAAAGTTGTCAAATATTAGAAGTTAAGTATTTAGTGGATTCCTCAGAAATGCATTCAAATTATTTTGTATTTTCAGTGGTAAGTATCACTCTAATGCATTTGGGTGTAGATGTAATTAACTGCCTCTTCATAATTTCTGAAATTTCTGATGCTGGTAAGATCCTATTGATTTTGCTTAGGATTGATATATTGGTTGTACTATTCATTATTTGGTGGTTTTAAAGATAACACTTCATTTTCCATTTATTAATACAAATCTTAAATCCTTTGTTACTGTTTCAGTTATGTCTTTGCTTAACACTGTATTGTATATATATTTAAGAGAGCTGAAATGAAATAAATGTAAATAGTTTTAAATCTTGTATTTTATTTGAACAATCGTAACCTCTAATGTTATTTTGGGATTATAGTTACTGTATTATTAGCTCAAAAGTTCTAAGGTAAGTTTCGTATTAAAATACCAATTCCATAGGCATAATGAATCAACAGTTTGGACATGTAAGACAAGTTAGAAGGTAGTAGTTGGTAGGCAGCCAATGACCATGGAGATATATTACCAGTACTATCTGCCTGGGTATCAGGAGGGTTAGTGACATCTGCTCAGTAAGCCAGCACTTCAGTGGTTGTCAAGTTGTACTCCTCTGACCCAGGTAGCTGTCTTTTCCTTCCGCCTCACAAGCATGTGGACTTGGGGCATTCTGTCCTCAAACCTGCAAACTCTCCTTGTCATATGTAACACTTGACAACAATTGACTCGCTCAGCTCATTCATCGTAACTCTAGATTTTCTAGTGGTGAGCAGTATGCACTAGCCTGCCTTTTGGCAAAATGGTAGGAGCAGTAGTTAGTAGTAGTAGGGAGGAACATTTAAGCAGGAGGATCAGGTGGAAACATTAGGTAGAAGTTGGTAGGAGCATTAGATAGAAGTAGTCATTTGGAACATTAGGTACGAGCCTCTGCAAACATTGTGCTAGACTTGCCCTCTGCCAGTGGCCTGTTAAGGGTGAGGCACTAAAGGCTAAGAAGTGGCATTGGAGTTCTTTAGTTATGGAGACTCTGTTGCCATGGCCACCCCTTTGAGGGAGATCCAATTGGAACAGGCGTCAGAGATATAGATAGATGGATAGAACATCTACAGCAAATAGAAATAAACAACAGAATTAATTGATGCAACGCAAAATTTGGTATGCTAAACCTCATACATAATGATAGGAATATAACAGTGGAATGCAAGACAGTGTTGTGTACCACCATTCAAAGATCCATTTCTCTTTATGGATCAAAAGCATAGTCATTCAAGCAAAACAAGTTTACAGATTCAGGCTGCTGAAATGAGATGACTGTTGCTAATCAAACACGTTACAAAAATGGATGAGAAACACTTATGTAGGTGGGGATTTGAATGTTACATCAGTATTAGAAATAACAAAAGAACAAGCTGAGGGAGTATGGCTACATACAAAAGAATGAAAGACAAGATAAGCCAAGAAGTATTTGAACTGGACCCTTAAGAGAAAATGATTAATAAGATGTCTTAGAATGAAAAGGGTTAAGGGCATCAGGAGCTCACTAAAAAGGAGGAAGGCACTGGAGAAATTTGAAAAAACAGGGAGTGCAAGGAAAGGACCAAGTGGCAAACAGGTTGTGTTGTAATAGTTCAGACATAAGGCAGATAGCAAAAAGAGATTCACCAAGAGGATCTATGTGTCAGAAGTGGAGGAAGCAAGGAGGAGCAACTAAGATGATTTTACCAAAATGGCAGGGTCCACACGTGTTGCTTCCCAGGTGGTGTATTGATTGATGAATAATACTATTCCTCACTTTTGCCACCTGCATTACATTTTTATTCAGGGTTCATGTGGAATTAATTTCAACAACATGTTGAGTCTTCTTTTAAATGTTTCTGTATTTGTTCCATGCATATTTCAAATTTCTGTTGGTAGTATATTGAATATCCATTCTAGTGACTAGGCTGCAATATAATTTTGACTTATTTTCTGTATATTCCATGATATTCCTAAAGGTTTGATAGTTGTATCTGCCTTAATAAGAGGCTATCGACTTCAATACATTATCCTCTGTAAATAATTTGTTCATGTAGATTTTCATGTAGATTACCATTTATCTTCCTGTGTTTTCTAGGCTATATAGTTACAGTTCTTTCAGCCTTTCATGGTAATTCGCATGTTCCATTCCCTCAATTTTGCTCATGAAATGCCCCTAAATTCTAATTAGTTTATTTCTGTTTGTTTTGATGGTGACCATATAACATAGCAGTGTTGAATTTTCCTTCTTATATATACATTAAACATTTTCATTGATAAAGTTTTCCATCTAATGATGTGAAAGTTATCAAAATCATACCACTTGATAGTAATATCTTCTCAATAAGTTCTTGGTATTCTAGTTTATCATATATGATAAAATCTAAATCATTTACATTTGTTTCATGTTTATCACTTTCTTTGTTGGGCCTTTATTTGGTTCACCAATGTCTTCTTATTTCATCCATAAGTTATTTGCTCAAATTTAGGTTTGTTAGATTTTACTAGGTTTACTTTTGCCTATTTGTTTATCATATTTAAGTCCTTTGTGCTTCTCCCTTTGATCAGTTTTTGATTCCATTATTTCGCTTACTCTGGTGTTATCCAACTGGTTCCAGAGTTGAATTTTCTACTCTGATTGGATCATCTTTTGATATCTCAGAATCTATGAATATATTTTCATCCAGGTGGTTAAATTTATTTGATTTCTTGCACTTAGAGCTGAATGCCAATTTGTTTTGTACAGTTAACATCCTGCATATTTCCTTGAGGTCAGTTTTGTACCTTTCAGCCACTAAAGGTTCCTATCTCTGATTTCTTGTTTTTTGTTTTGTTCATGCATATGAATAGTGACTTTGGGTTCCTTTTTATGATTTGTGTAACTCTCTCATCATTCCTTTTCTGGTCTCATGTATGGGATTTTGTCATTTCTGCAACTGAATTCTTTGTTTTTCCTTTCAGCTCTTATTCTTGCCTCTTTCATTGCTGTCCTTTCCTCTTTTTTGCACTGTTTCCTATCCCTTGGTATCTCCCATTATTTGTATTTTTTAATATTAGCATATTGATTACTTATCTTTGAGTTTCATAGTATATTTTTGTGTTTGTAACTTTGTTATTATCTCAGAAGATTTCATTCCAATTTGTGTTCAAAATCTTTTCAGTGATCTTCCTGCTGTCATTTGTTGTGATGAAAGGTCTTTTCACTCACCCTTCTGTTGTTCCCTGTTACTCCATCACATTCAAATGTATTGATTTTAACAATATACACTATAGTGATGTTTATGATATTGCGGTTGTCAGTCTTTGGTTTACTTGTACGAAACTGAATGATTCACAGTAAAAAGACCAATAAGGAGTTTGAAAGATGGAGTGGAAAGGGATTTAGGGAACCAAAGCGAAGACAGCTAGAAGGGTGAGAGATGTGCATGGGACAGTAATGAGTTGGATCATTGTGGTAAATTGGTGGCAGTGTGGAATATGATGTGGTTATGGTAAAAAAAAAATGTTTGAGGTTTGTTTGTGGATTGTAGGCATTGGTATTGGAACATTATGAATGACAGTTAGAGAGTGGCTGTGTGGACATGAGACCATTGTTTGTTCCTGGCACTACTTCACCGAGGTGGAACAAGCAACATGTTACTGAAAAAATTTGAACCATAATTTTGGTACTTTAAATTTAGATCTAGTATCAGCTGGTAAATTGTTTGACCATATTGCCAAATGTATCATTACTGCATGAAAATTATGAATCACCGAGATTAACACCTAGGTTGATTTGTTCAACTTAGACAGGTCTAAGTATTATACTACTTGAGACAGTATGTCACTGAAGTGTTTGTTTTGTAGTGAACTTAAAGAAGATTGTAGAATTGGATTTTTAACATTAGATTAATTGGGTTTAACCTAATAGTGTGCATGTCTGCCAGCTTATGGAACAGTACACCGGATTCCCATGCTGGATGTAGAATGAATCTTTGGCAACAGGGCAAAGATTTATGAACCCATATGCTTATGTAAGAGAAGAATCTTTAAGTTATTTAATATATGCAAAGCCCCAACGTTTCTAAAATGCAATATCAGTCGGGTCTTATGTCATAAATCTGTCAACTCTGCAGCAGAATTACATTGTGCCCTGCCCAATATTACATGATAATCAGATAGAAACACTTGAAGTCTTGTTACCAAGCACCAGTTAACCCAGCATCTATGATGAAGTGATAAAGGTTTCAGCTGTAGAGTTATAAATTTTCTGTAGTACTTTTATATAATAGCAGGTGCTTCTTATTAAGACATTGTTTGAGCTGCAGCATGAATATCTGTTTAAAAAAGGTTTACATTTTGTACACAGTACTAATTAGGTTAATTTTCCATGGTCTTGATCAGTTGTGCCAGTACCTTACTCCATCATGAAGCTAGTTGCTACTCTGTGTCTGTGCCATTGTCCTTAAGACCAAAACATTTTGCATAATGATTTTGTTAATTAGCAGGGTCTACTAGATCTCAATAACTAATATGATCACAGTACAAAGGGAAGAAGATTGGGGTGTATACGCTTTGAATGGAGGTAGTGGTAGCCATTTTAAACCTTTTAAAATTACCATTTTTAAATTTATTATCTTTGCTTTTAATAACTGCATTACTTTTTGAAATGTGAAATACAGAATGGATATTTCTGCAAAGATCCAGTCATCTGTTCCTCATGCTATCTCTGGTAAGGAAGAAAAAGACAAGCAGGTATGAAGAAGTTAGGTGTAATCGTGGTCAGATCTTTATGTTTTAGATATTTTGCCTCAGTAAATCTTTTCTTTCTTTCTTGAGTAGACTACTATTAGAGCACAGACACACAGCAGCTATTGCTTGTATTTATGCACAATGTAAAGGTTTGCTTTAGAGTTATTTTGTGTGTGTAAAGAGTTTGCTTTAGAGTTATTTTGTGTGTGTTTGCTCTTTATTCAAGGATTTTTTTTATACTTGATTTTCTTTGTGTGTGTGTGTGTGTGTGTGCATGGGGAGAGAGAGAGAGAGATTACATATGAAATTGAGATGGGGTGATAATGGTGCTCTGCTGAAACAGGGTGGAACAAATGGAAGTTGTCATAATTGTTGTATACATATGATGCTCTTCTGTTAATTGAATCAAAACAGTGGTTGGATAGAAAGTGGTTCTCTTTGATGAAATATGTAGATGCTGATGGTAAATATGAGTATATATAAGATTTTAGTTTTGGGATGACAGTGTGAAATCAGTTTGAATGGTGAAGGAGTTGAAATTTGTAGATAAGTTTAGGTATTTAAGAGTTAAGGTCAGTGGTGGTTGTAATGGAAATGCCAAAGCTGAAGCAACCTATGCTGCTATGGCTTTCTCTCTGTAGTGGAAATATTACTCTTGGTTTTTGATCCTGAAAACTGGATGCTTGTGTGCCACATTATTAAGATGACCACATACTGCATGGCAAGCCACTATGGTATGTTACATGATCATTGTTTGGCGATGTTATCAGACTCCCTGTGCTTGTGCTTATGTCACATGTGAAAAGTCACCTTTGACAAGCATGTATCATCATCAGTGATGAAAGGGAGGAAAATCTTACTGAAAAACTTTTTGCTCCAAAAGGAGTCCATTATTTCCCAGCTTCTAATTATAGTACAGCCTTGTAGCTGCAGGAGCACCATTAAAGGAGCCCTAGGGTTATGTTTAATAATATTTCCTGTATGGCTGTTAGTTGCTCAAAGCATGGGCCATTGTGATGTTTATTTTTTTACCTAGTGTAATAGATTTACCCCACTTTCTCTAAAACTCATTGATTCTTTTGCCTCTTTTCTCTGTATTTTTTCTTTTTTGCCTTGTTTCATATTTGATATAAGGCCTGACCTTGATGATGACTTTTGTCCATGACTCGAGCCTACATTAAGAAAAAGGATTGATAAACTTGCATTGAAAGCTCAGGTGAAATTAAATTTATATGCAGAATGCACAACAAGCTTGCATGTTGGAGTACTTTTCCTAACTCTAGTGTTTGGATCTAGAACCCAAACTGAAATAGCTTACGATAGGTAAAGCCAGAATGGTAGAGACGGATAATTTAGATTATTTAGAATTATGAGGATCGGTGAAGAAGGAAGAATTGAGAAGAATATGTGACATAAGGAAATCATTAAAGAGGAGCATGGATTAAAGCCATAAGATGGCATATTTATGTAGAACATATAACATTTGATAGGTTCACCAAGAAATACAGTAATACAGTTGAAGGTACAAAGGGAAGATGCTGACTGCAAGTGAGATGGGCGAATGCAGTGAGAGTGTTTATTAGGGTTAGCAATATTTCAGATGAAGATACCAAAGAAATGATATTATTACCTTTAACAAATAGAAAAAGAATGGTAAACCCATACTTGACTTTACCTAGGAATCCAGTGTAAGAAACAAAGGTAACATATGTCTCCCAAAATGTTTATTGAATTACTTTTACATACCAGTTCAGTTTCATGATAACTTTTACATGTTAATGAGTTACTTTTTTATACATCTCACAAACTACATTTTCTGTTACTAGCTTTCTTTCAGACTTGTGTAATACACTGTCACTCTTTATGCAAAGCTCTCTTCTAATGTATTTGCCTCCTTTCAGAAAAGTTTGTTGTTAGTCATTCTTCTGTCAGTTATCTTTCATTTTTCCTGATTCATCTGTTTTTTCCTTATTTTTTACGTTGAAGGCTCCATTCATGGATCAAAGTCCACATCAAGGCCGGGTCTTAGTTGAAATATCGATAGAATTATGAAACAGAGAAAGAAGAAAAGCAAGGGAAAGTATTTACGAATTTTGAAGGAAGTGAAAAACCTGTCTTTTGAAATGTGCTAGGTCATAGCTATTAGGAAAGACATGAGAAGGTAGAGAGTTCCAAAGCTTCGAAGTGTAGGGAAAGAAGCAGGTATCAGAACATCCCACCCTTGAGTTGCTGATGGCCACACAATAATCATGTGATGCTGCATCTTGCTGAGTATTGCGTGGTCTAGCTAATGGTCTGGGCACATAAGCAGCCAGCTCTTGTGAGCAAAAACCAAAGTAATACCTATATAACAGGGAAAGTGAACCAACATTGCAGTGCAGGGCAAGGGGGTCAAGTTTGGAAGTTAACCTAGGACAGCTTATAAGTCAGACCGCTTTCGACTCAACTCTGTCAAGTACGGATGCAGAGCTAGAACCCCCCCAAATGTGAGAGCAGTACTCCATACAAGCTCAGATCAATCCATTATATAAACAGAGCATCGGTTCAGAAGAAAAGAAGTTTCGACATCTAAACAGGACACCCAGTTTCTTAGAGTCAGACTTAGCTATTCCTGTAATGTGGGGTTTCCAAGAAAGAGTGGACGTTACAGTAATACCAAGTATGTTCATTGAGTTAAGAGGTGGAATTACAGAACTGTCTAAGAAGGGATGAGAGTTATAAGGAGTTTTCAATAGAGACTTGGTAGAAACTAGGTCTTGGAGGCATTAAACTTAACAAGATTTTGTATACCCCTCTGAGATATCCTGTCCAAGTCTGACTTTATTAAGGAAGCTGTGTCAAGTCGAGATGCAGATCAAGTGAGAGAAGAGGGAGCAGAACTGAAGTACATGGAAGAATGCAGTGTTGAGTCATCATTGTATGAGTGCATTGGATTATTTGAGGAGAGGAAATTGTTGGAAAAAAGAGAAAATGTGTAGGGGACAGGACAGAACCTTGAGAGACACCAATAATGATGGAGAAAAGGAGGGGAGGCTGATCCATCAACAATCACAGAGGAAGTTAGATATGAAGGAGCAAAGTGAGGGAGGGGAGCTTAGAGATGAGACCCTGATACCATACCTTGTCAAAAGCCCTAGATATGTCAAGGGCGACTGCAGATGACTCCTGAAAATCTGTCATGGATGTTGACCAGACATAAGTAAGATAGGAAAGAATATCACCAATGGGTCTCACCCTAAGGAAGCCATACTGGTGATTTTAGAGGTGTTTTAGGATATGGGAGTTGAGGAGGGATTCAAAGACTTTGGAAATGGCAGATGTCAAAGCAATAGGACAATAGTAAGAGGGTTCAGAGCAGTCACCCTTCTTAGGGATGGGATGTATCAATGCATGCTTGCAAGGAGAAGGAAAAGTTTTGGTTTTTAAACAGAAAAGGAACAGATGAGCAATCACAGATGCAAGTTCAGGGGCACACTCTTTCAGTACACTGGGATGGATGCCATCAGGATCATAAGCTTTGCTTGTGTCCAGAGAAAGAAGTGCTTTTCGGACAGTCCGAAAAGAGATTATGGGAAGAGGCATAGCATTAGTAAGAAGAGCATTAGGGGGTGAGGGAATGTTTAGAGTCATCCAAGGTGGAGTTAGAGGAGAAACGGGGACCAAAGAGGGTTACTTTGTCTACAGGAGAGACAGCTATAGTACCATCAGAATGGAAAATGAAGGAAATGTAGAGCAACAGAAGTTGTTAGAGATGCCCTAAGCTAAAGACCAGAAAGATCTATCAATGGATGGCAAGGAGAGGTCATCGCACTTCCTTTGAGTGAAGGAAGTTATGTGCTTGCAGCAATTACGGGCAATGAAAAAAGCTGAATGGGAGCCAGGGGAAGGAGAGTTTTTCCAAACTTGATATGCCTGATCCCTTGTCTGAATGGCGTTAGAACAAGAACGGTTGAACCATGGATTGGATGAAGAGGTCGTCTTGGAGGAAAAGGTGATAAATGCTTCCATTCCCGCAAGAATAACCTCTGCTATGCGTTTGGAAGAGAAAGAAGCATCACAACATAAGAGACAGTAATTTACCCATTGAAATTCAGAAACGAAGTTATGAAATTTATTCCAGTCAGTTTTGTTGAGGTGCCAGTATTTACGCTTGGAAGGGGCTGTTGGGAGGTGGGAGGTGCCATTAGATACATTCATGAGAGTGTTTTGCTTTCCTTTTATTAATATGTACCTCATTTTGCCTTTTCTATTCAGGATGTTAAGTTTTATTAAATTATTTATCAACCATTTTCATGTTAGCAGGCTTTTTGGCCTCCATCTACTGCCATAAACATAGTGCCAAACACCTCTGGCAGTTTCTTATTATGCATTCTTAAGCTGCCTCCATATCACCTCAGACTTTCCCTTTTAATGATTTAATTTTCATAATTTCTCATTCAACTTCTCGTGAAGTTAAGTTTTATAATATTGTCATCAACTCTTATTCTTTAATGCTTGTCTTTTCCTGTGACAGAAACTCTACCAGCCATACATCAGGCATAATTTTTTTTTCTTCTTTTTTATGTTAAAGGCACCAGTCAGAGACAAAAGTCCAAATCAAAGCCAGGCCTTAATTGAAATATAGAGAGGATTATCAAAGGGGGAGAAAAACAAGGGAAAATTGCATTCATTCCTGCCTGCACTTTCTAAGTTACATTCTTGCATTGTCACACGTGAAATCAGGTATCTCTACAGACCACTCATTCTTCATTAACATTGCCACATCTCATGCATAACCATATGCATTGTGTTGCATGCCTGATCTCACCCTTCATTCATCTCAGATCCCACTACCTTTCATCCTTGTTTCACACAAACTTTACATGCATATATTATATGAGAGGAAGAGAGCAGAAATTAATCAGGGCTCTGTAAGTGTTTGTTGATCTGTCTCTTGAAGGAGAAAAGGATCATAATTTAGTCCTATCATATTCCACTCACCCTTATTGATCTGTCAAGTCTTATTGAAAGTGGTTGCAGGCACGCCATTTGCACCTGAGGGTATACACACCTTCTTGTGGAATAGTATTCACTGAACTAGGGTCCCTAACTCCAACTTTGCAAGGGAGCATAAAGGGCAAGGATGTCCAACTCTGAAAGGTAGACATGGGACTTTCCTTATCTGATTGGAAATGGTAACTGAAGGAGGTACGTCTAATGGTACAACAAAATTAGAGATGGTTGAGAGGCACACATATACAGGAGGGTAAGATATTACAAAGAAGGAAGTAAAAAGAGCAATAAAGCTCCTGAAATATGGAAAACCTGGGGTTCTAGATGGAATGGTGAGCAAGATAGTAAAGAGTAAAAGTAAACTGCTATAGAATGGATCTAGAAACTGATCATGTGCTTTATGAATGGACTAAAACAGAAACTGTTCAACAGTATAAACTAAAAAAAGTAAGTGGTTGTAAGAATTACAGAAGAATAAGTATCCATAGCATAGTAGGCAAGGTGTAATTTAAGATAGTAAAGAATTATAGTAAAAGGATCAGTGAATTCCACGTTGGTGAAAAACAAGTTAGTAAGTGAGTAAGATAAAAGGGTGTGTAGACCAGATATTTGCACCTGGAGAAATAGTGAAGAAAGTGCATCAAGCATTTGTGGATTTAGAAAATGATAAAGTAAATTGGAAAGCTTTCTGGGAATTCCAGACTTATTGTGACTTGTTGGGAGACTTGAATGCTATTTGGAGCTTTAGTATTAGAGGTAGCGCATGTGTGAGAGTGGTGTAGTGGTTAATGTTGCTGACTGTGACGCATTCACAGGCTGCCCAGGGTTGGCGCATAGGTTCAAATCCTGGTTGCTTCAGTTGGTCTACAGTCAATCTAGCTGTATGTCCTTCCCTTGGGGTTGGTCAGTAAAATGGTACCTAGCATAGGGAAGGTTATAGTGAGATTGTATGGAAAAAAGAAAGTAAAAAGATGTTTTGGAAGGTTAATAATGTGCGTAAGACAAGAGATCAAATGGGAATGTCGGTGAAAGGGCAGGGGGGAAGTGACAACAAGGAGAGATGGAGTGAGTATTTTGAAGGATTGTTGAATGAGTTTGATGATAGAGTAGCAGATGTAGGGTGTATTAGTCGGGGTGGGGTGCAAAGTGTGAGAGTCAGGGAGAGTGGTGTGGTGGAGAGGGAGGAAGTGGTGAAAGCCTTGCGGAAGATGAAATGCGGCAAGGCGGCAGGATTGGATGGTATTGCAGTTGAATTTAT
>JAYMFT010134155.1:0-12971 GCA_038088735.1 Panulirus argus
CACACACACACACACACACACACACACACACACACACACACACACACACACACACACACACACACACACACATCGCTAATAACACTGTGCCCCTCCGCCTCTCACCAGCCAACATAATTCCAACATTATTGACCATTACGGAACACATGAGAGCCACGTTTAACCAAGAAGTATGTCACTGTTGTTGAATAAATCATTAAAAACTATATTTGTCTTCCCTTATACACGAGTTGATTTTCTTCTTTGAATAAGCTTCGTGAAAGATAATTCTCTCCTGTTCTGTTATTGGTAATGGAAACAAAATCCAAATATACAGATTTTATTCAGATTTGTGTACTGATAAAGTTCATTGATAAAGAAATATTTACTGATATCTTTATATTATATGAAATCACTCTGAACATATATACGCAAGGGTTATAGGATGTTTATCCCAATGAGTCAAGAATATTTTGTCAACCCATTTAGTCAAGACAAAATGTTCTTCAACCCCAGGCAGTCGAAAATGTCTCTGAACCCAGTTAATCAAGAGTATGTTGTTTACCTCAATTCGTGAAGAAGATATCATTCAGTCCAGTTGACTGATATTTAAGTCCCACAACCCAGTCAGTCAAACATAAGAATATGTCATTCAATTCAATCAGTCAAGAATGTATCGCTCAACCCAGTCAATCAAGAATATATGTCTTTCAACTCAGTTAAATATAGTTGTTCTATCTAGTCAGTCAAGAATATATGTTTTTCAGCTTATCAATCAGGATTATCAAGAATATATTATTCAGTCCAATCTGTGAAGATGTTGCTCACTCCAATCAGTTCAGATTAAGTCCCTCAACTCAATCAGCCAAACATACTTCAAGAATATATATCTCTCATCCTAATCAGTCAAGAATATATTGTTCAACCCAGTCAATCAAACATGAGAATATGTCACTCAACTCAATCAGTCAAATACACATCGCTCTATCCAATCAATCATTCGTATATCGTCCAACCCAATCAGTGTATTACATGCCGTTCATACCAATCGTTCAAGAATACGACTCTTTAAACAAAGAAGCACAATCGTTCAACCGAAGCATATCTCGCTGGCGAACAGGTAAATGACATTTTAAACCAACACTGCAAACTGTAAGAAATGATTAGGAGAAAGCGGGAGGTGGCTGGGGGTCTGTGGGGGTGGTTAGCGAAACCCAAGGTTGGTTTCTATGAAAATAAAAGAATAAGTGATGAGAGAGCGATCTAGCGACAAATGATTCGCGGAGAGAGATTAGGGGAGATGAGCAGGAGGAGGCCTGACACCTGACAATCATTTGAGACCCCCAGATTAATGACCAGCGATTGGAAGGGAGATTAGCAGGTAAAACAAAAAGAATACGTTGATTAATTACAATACGGGCATGAATCACAGAGATTGGCATACACTGGAGAGGGAGTACAGGTGAGTACGAATCACAACACCATGAAACCATAACTTGTGACTGGAAGTGAGATCCATGGGTGGAGAATCGCCCTACCATTTGACCATGACTCTAATCAGCAAGTGGTGATTCCAGTTACGTATCTGTGATTCGTGTCACGAACCTGGTATTCGTATCAAGAGTCTGTGATGCGACTTACTAAGCCTGTGATTCGAATTACGAGCTCGTGATTCGAATTATTAACTTATGCCTCGTGTTAAGAGTCTGTGATTACGTATGACTACGTATGACTCCAGCACCAACGTAAGAAAGCTTTAAGCCAACCCATTCATCGTGGCAACTCAAAGAACCTTAGGTACCCAGTCCAACCCCTGCCTCTATTACCATCCAAGCCACTTCAGTATAACCACTAAAACTCTCTCTCTTTCCACGCGACCCATAGTCCCATGTATGGGACTCCCATTTCTCCTCTGTCTGCATTTCTTTACACATGATTCCAGTCATAGAGGAAGAAGACAGGAATCTCCAGTCATTTCATTAAATGGAGTACCTCAGGTGCACAGAAAACACGAACAAGGTAGATGGATTTACAAAACCAGTGCTGAATACACCTTGAGTTGGGTAAATTGTATACAAGGAAAAGCCTAAGAGTTCACTGTTCATCTTTTAAGTGGGAGCACATTAGGCGTCTCTGTAAGCGCCAAAAGAGCTCCTAGTTTACCGATTTGTCTTTAAAGATATCTGAAGACGATAGTCTTCTCTGATATGTTATTACAATGAAGATGAAGGAGGTGTCAATTGAAGTGAAAATGAGAATGCGGATACTGACTTCGTCCAGAAATACAGTGCCCCCAGAACCTACCTGCAGGGTTTCAGACTCCAACAACAAGCCTCCAAAACGCCACGGAAACTACACTCAAGGTCATAGAACGCAGGTAAAATTCCTTTATGCACCCACGAGTCATAAGAACCCACCTGGAAGGTTCCAGACCCACCCATAAGTTTCTAGAATACACAAGACCCTGGAACCCAATGACAGCGATTTAGAACTCGCATACAAGGGCTCCAATCCTAACCAAGGGGTCTCAAAACCTACGAATAAGGCCCTAAGATTCACATCCGAGACCCCGGAACCCATATATAAGACTCAAGCTCCCACCTAGAAGGTCTTGAAACCAAACTTCAAGGCACAGGACTTATTCTTAAGTTACCAGAACACACCTGCAAGGACTCAGAGAGATTCCAACACCATCTACGAACGCAGACACAAGGACTTTAGAATGTTCGTGTGTGGGACCACAATTAACCTACAAAGGCCTGGAAGGAACCCCTTAGGTTGCAGAACCATAATAGAAGCCTCACGAGGACCTCAGATCCCACCGACAAAGTTCAGAAATAGCAAACAAGGTTGTAAAAGCCAACCCACAAGACACTGCAGGTTATTAACGAAGTCCCTGAGGCGCGGGAGACGCGATCGCTCTCCGACGCGACAATTTCTCCTCTGAAAATTACGATCGGTTGTGTATTTCTCCATCACACTGGCGTCAATTTCATACAGAAAAGATATGAATTTGTCTCACAACAATACCTTTTTCATGTTCCGGGAACCACACCTTGTTCAACACCAAGAGACCATCAGAGGAACCAAACAATTACCTTTCAGAACGTCATTGCTTACATCGAAGAGCCCCAGCGGAGGCCACTCAGCTTGTTGGCTTTGGCCCTCCTGTCATCTTGACTTCTGTCTCTCACTTGTGGAATGAAGATGGTAATATCGTCCCACCAGCTAGGAAGATATTTTTTTTTTCGTAAACCAGTAGAGTATTGTATAAGTACTGGTATTGAGAGGCCACAGAGTCTGGCACCAGCTTACATAGTTTACGGGACCCTTGCCTGTGTTCCCAGCCTTACTTTTGCTTCTTACCTTTGATTATAAGACAGAGTAAAGTCAGCAAGAAAAGATTATGAGACAGTGAGGTAAGTCGTGGAGCCCCTGCCATATGCACATTTCCTCCCTCTGGCAGGTATATTACAAAGAAGGAACAGCATGTAGTATAGAGAGAATATACCGAAATGGACATTCTATAGAAAAGGCTGAATAGAAAACGCACTCATCTAATTACAGTCGCCTGACACCTTCATGAAGAGAGATTGTAACCGCTAGTCTATAAAGGAGTTGAAATACTTGTATAGGCTCAGTCAATGATAAATGAGGTAACTATTGTAATCGATTAGCCATCGGCAACTCAGTGGTGGGCCGTTTTGATAACTGCTTCTTTCCCTCCGCGTCGAAGCTTTGGAACTCTCTACCCTCTCATGTCTTTTCCAATCCCTATGACCTGGCGCATTTCAAAAGACAGGTCTTTCATTTTCCCAAAAACTCGTAAATACTTTGCCTTTTTCTTCCCCCTTTCATAGTTTTCTCTATATTTCAATTAAGTCCCGACCTTGATGTGACTGGAGTCCTCAACATAGAAAAAAAAATTTATAGCTCTTCTGACGTCCCGCTGTTGTTTCTGGTCACTGTATTTACCTAACACGGGGGAATTTAGCTCTAGCTATAATATTCGTAACCACCAATCATTTTGCACATTTTCAGATCTTCCTGGAATCTACGATTTGTTATTTGAATCTCCGATCCCTTCTTTGAGTCTCCGAGTCTTTCTTGACAATGTTTACTGAGCGACAAAATTGGTTTTGTTGCTTCTCTTTGTAGTCAGATACGTTTTTCTTCCTCTTTCATAAAGTTTGCTGGTCAGAACTGAGCAGAGTGTTCTAATTCTTGTCTGAATAGGGGCGTTGTAAATAAGTACTGTGTTCTCAGTTTTATTGTTTATGACTCCAGATATGAAGCAACTAGCATTCCGTTTTCTTTATTGTATGTAGTTCATCATTCCTTTTCGTCTTTTATGCCATTTCTGAGTATCAGTCCAAAAGGATGTGATTATTGTAACGAGAGAGAGAGAGAGAGAGAGAGAGAGAGAGAGAGACTCACAACAGATGAGAAAGAAAAAAAAAAAAACATTTTTCCTGACGCTGATTCTTGAGTAACGAACACACTTGAGTGGCAGGAGAGAGAGAGAGAGAGAGAGAGAGAGAGAGAGAGAGAGAGAGAGGGGGGGGGGGGAACTCGCTTCTAATTGATTTGTAAGCTCTTCACTTTCTTCTCTGCCTGTTCTGCCTGTTTATGACACCAGAACACACTCATTTTCTTTGCAACTTTCTCGACGTCATGAGAATACTCTCGTTTTACTTGCAATTTCCATGACACCTTAGTATATCTTCGTTTTCTTTGTAGGTATCATGATGTCATGAGAAGATTCTCTTTTTCTTTGCTTCTTCCATGACAGCAGGATTATATTCTCGTTTTTTGTTCTTTTCTTTTCAACCAGAATCCATGAGCCCTTCATGACGCCATAGGCATATTATTGCTGTTTCTTTGTTCCGTGGAGAGAGTTTTACATTCGCGTTGCCCCTTCTCTTAACCTTGTATATATGTAACATGTCTTTACTCCTATGTATTTACGCACACACACACATCACGCCTATACCAGGTATCCACTTTATCAACCAACCCTTACGGGAGGATGAACAGCTGGGTGGACTGTGGACCGTCTGCCGCGAACAGGATTCGATCCCAAGACGGATTGGTCCCAGGCGGCCCGTGCGTGCGTAACGCTAACCGCTACACAACAAAGGTCCGTATGTATGTGTGTATGTTCGATTTCATGATTGTGGATGACTTTTGGTCATGACAGAGTCGTAAACACACACACACACACACACACACACACACACACACATAATTACATAAAATTCATTGTTTTTTACAGGCTGTATCCACTGTGTTCATAAGTCAGGAACGCGTAACATACGACGAGATGATCAAACCGCGTCACGTAAAGATAGGTTGCGTAACGGAAGTTAAGAAAGCGTCACGCAAGGTTAGGCGTGCGTGACGGACGGCCCAGCAGCGTCATGGAAAGTCGTTGTGTGTAACGGAAGGTCACAAGGCGTCACGTACGGTTGGGGAGTATAACGGAAGGTCAGATACTATGCCACAAGGTCGGGTGCGTAACGGGAGGCGTCACAGCGTCACGGAGTGTCAGGGTACGCAACGGGAGGCGTCACAGCGTCACGCAAGGTCGGGGTGCTTACTGAAGGTCAGACAGCATCATGCAAGGTCAGGGTCAGTAATAGACGATTTGCGATCTAGATTTTTTATTTATAACGTGTACATAGAAGCTACACAGTAACACTAGTGGTACAGAGAGGCAGGTACACTATTGGTAGAGAGGGGCAGATACACCAGCGGAAGGGTGACTGTGATGATAACATTCGTGTCATGTAGCGAGAGTGAAACAGGCGCTTATGACGCTCTCAAGGGTGAATCTGAGAGGATGCAGTTATAGGGTTGAGAGAACGCTGGACAGATTGGATGGAGGATATATGTAAGTACAGTTCACACTCTGGGTGCAAATGACTTAGTGAAAAGAATACATGAAACAAGTGTATCAGCAGATATGTACTTGAAACGTAAAGGTGTTCGTAAACATATGTGACACAGAAGGAGAAGAGAGAGGGTAAGCAGTCATGATTGATCTGTTTTCAGTTCGAAGAATGGTGGTTGGTATTGTTCATGAAGTGACGTCTAAGAGGGGGTTGGGAATGCGGTAGTAACAGTTAGCCTTTTATCATAAATTGTAAAGGACTAAATATTTACATGCAAAAAGAAAAGGAATGGATAAAGGCGGTATCATTTTAGGATGGAAACATGAAATGTAACTTCCAAAAGAAATTTAACGAAGAATTGAGAGGAAAATGAGCAGTATTAGGTAAGGATGAGACGATGTGGAACCAGTTTAAGTATGAATTAGTAAAGTCTGCCCTGGAGGTGTGCTGGTCTCTACGTCTACAGATTGTGGAAAGAGAGGTAGAGAGGAAGGTGGAATGAAGATGTAAGAAAAATATTGGAAAATGAAATGAGAAACTGGGAGAAGCTGAATCTACCAGAAAGCAGCAATGAATGGAGGGTAAAGAGTGTAGAAAAGTGAACAGTCTAAGTGCATGAAAGACTAAAAGAAAAGGAAGATTTTGAGAGAAAAGTGGAAATTAGAAACTAAAGAATAGGGAGGGAGAACGTATGTGTAGGGAGGGATAGTGTATGTATAGGCAGGGAGAGCGTATGTATAAGGAGGGAGATTGTATCAGAGAGATGTGGAAGAACGTTAATGACAGAGGATAAAGTTTGTTTGAGATGAAGAGATCATATCAAAAAAATGACTGGCGATCAAGGTGAAAGAGACATGTCTAATGGCACAGTAAAACTAGAGGTAAAGTGAGAGAGATGGAATAGTCGTATGGGAGAGGAAGACATTATAAAATGGAAGAGAAGCATAACTTTTATAGAATGGAGAAGCCAGGAATGCGAAAGAGATGGTGTTAAGTGAAGGCTAAACTCCAGTAGACCGGATCTATAAGGTGTTTATGGAAGCGTGAACAAGTGGTGAGGTGCATGACCCAGTTTGAGACACTGTTCCAGTGGGAGGGTGTATGTAGAGTAGGGCAATGTATGAAGGACAGTGCTGGACTGGGGTGGGTTTGGACAGTGAAGACTGGTAGACTTCAGAGCTGCTCTTGCTATGGAGCCGTTACGTCTCTGCGCAGTTCCATTACGCAACCGTGATGGCATTGGACCTCGTCACTGAGGACTGTTTATGGCAATACAAATGTGGCGTATTTAGGGGTCTGCGCACTGGCGATACAGCGTGTACCATTCCCGTGGCTCGGGTTTTACACAAATTGTGGGAATATCAGCGGAAACAGTGACCCAGAGTCGCGCTCACCCACAATAGATAATGACTAGGTCAAGGACGGGGTGCGTTCAGCCTCTTTGCGAAGCCGAGCATGTCGCTGGGCCTTGCTGGTCATTCGCTGATAATCAGCTTTAGTAAGAAAGCGATCGTCATGCCGAACAAATACGAGTGAAATTAACGAGGAAAAGACGAGCGATCGTTCTCGTCAACCAGGAGCAGCCCGGATCAATAGGCGTCCTCCTCAAAGGTGTTCTGTTGGTGGACCGCGTCCGTGACGAAATCTGTCGGTTCAGTTCTAAATTCAATTTCTTTATTTACCATCGAACATCCTGCTTGCAACTCCACAGGCTACTTACCACCCCGCATCCTGTTTACCTCCCCTGTATGCTATTCACCAGACCCCAGACTGTTAGGGCGAACGAGACATTACGGGCGCCTGAGGAACTGGAGTTCTCAGAGTTAATAAAGACGTAGGAAGCCCCAGGTCGCGTGCGCTGCAGAGCAAAACGGGGCGAGGCAACGGACGTGCCAAGGTCGACGCTGGAAACACCGCAGGAAATTCCGGATGAAGGCGTTACGGCGGCAGCAGCAGGTCGTCCTGACACAGCAGTACGTGAGAGTGGCGAGACGATGGCGTCCCCTTCAGGAGGCCGCTGGCTGGGTGACATGGCTGCGCGCGACACGTAGACCGGACCTTGCATCATCTGCTGGGGTCCATCGTGGGGAAAGGAATCCAGTGAAGGGAACTTGATACAGTTCCGCCTGGTGGATAGACGTTCGAGACAACCTTGGCTCAGCTCTGTGTGCTTCTTTGAATCCATCGCCTGACGTCTGCCTGGTGTTCATCTCGCCAGAGTCCTCACTTGTACACTTGCACATCATTGCTTCCAAGACACAAACACCAGCCACCGAGGCCTGGCCTACACCCACAGCCAGAGAGATGCGGTCTGTTGTGGTCTGTTTCATGACCAATGGTCTGATCTCAAGCGATTGGTTCGGTCTGCAGGGCATGGTCCGGAATGAAGGCATTGGTATGGTCAGAAACGCAGTGAACGCAGTGGTGTGAATAGGAGCACAATGGTTATGTTCTGAACGCGGTAATCTGGTTTGAACGCAATGTTCCGCTCAGAACGCACAGTATCTCCCCGTAAGTTAACCACCACATCCCGAACTCCTGTCAGCTCTTAAACCTCATATTACATCAAATTCCTTTCCCTTTCGGTCATCGCGTCTGACTACAATTCTCGACACAAATAAATCCACCATTTTCTTAATTTTGATATTTGAAAAAACATTCAACCCAGTTTTTAGGTTCTGAGTGGATACACAGTCCTTTAGGCACTATTGCAGCGACTGAAAGTCTCCCTGACCAAATTAGATTTCTGTTAATATCCAAGATATGTTGCCATAATGAATGTTGATAAAAGTATAACACTAGAAATACCCACCAGAAAGAATCGTTACAAAAATAGACAGTGAGGATTTCTTGGACTGGTTTTGTGCCTAATACTTATTCTGTGGTGAGTATCTTTCATAATATTTACACGTACTTATGATAAGTGTATCGCAAGATTACAACCAATTTGAAGGTATTGCCAAAGGAATAATAAAGGCAAAGGAATATCTTGATATTAATCATGAAATTCCTTATTGGATTTTGGGTAAAGTGATGATGGATGTTAAATTCTCCTCCCTTACTCATGTACCCAACCATAGACAGTAACTTATACATTTTTCAGAAATGAGACGCATTCATGAGCAAAAATTGAAGCAAAACATAAAGATGAAATAACAAGACAAATTGAAAAGAATTGTGAAATATCTCTCTTAAATAGCGATCATCTGTTTACTTTCAAACACATGGTGTCGTCTTACACTGTGTCACACAGTGTCGTATTGCACTGTTATCTGTTGTAAAAGTTATTTTCGGTCCATTGCCACACAGCTGCTGGAGGGAAGAGGAATTGGTGCCTGATTTAGGGACCTGTTTTATTCGCCGAGTCGAAATCAGCCGCAGTCCGAAGACTTGATGTGGAAATAACATAAAAGTGAATCTTCCGTCGTTGCTGCTGCTGGGACCACAGCCCTACGTGACTGACTCACATGACACGAGGAACATGAAAGGAAAATGTCCCCGTCGGCCGTAGTGAAAGTGATAGAAACTTCAGCTGCCTCTTTATGGTGACATATCGTATCTCGAACTCAGAGACCATGAAAGAAATAGATTAACCATATATATATATATATATATATATATATATATATATATATATATATATATATATATATATATATATGTAATGATGGTAAAAGTAATTGTTCACCGACGCAAGTAATTACTGAAGCAATGCCCAAATCATGTAAAATAACTGTTGAATATATTTTCATTTGTTGGACATTTTTTCCTCATGGCGCAAGTGTGAATTCCAGACCTTCAGACGAGGCTGCTGAACCCGCCACCAGAAAACTTGGCTGAGGCTCTGTTGAGCCCTCCTCCAGGCGACGTGGCTGAGGTCCTGGAGGACGACGGGTACTGAAGCCTCTTACAGGTATGTGTGGCTGGCTGGCTCTCATACATGAGGGTCTGTCTGTCTTGGAGCAGTTACGTACATTACCTACTTACTTCAGCTGCTACAACTTCCCTCACCCCAGGGGCCACCTCGTTCCACACACCACCCCAGCCTTCACCCCAGCCATCATCTGCACTCTACCCTCACTGTCACAATGAATGTTTGTCAACAATCACCCCATTTTCGTTTTTCCTTACTCTAGTCACGGAGGAGCAAATCAGAGGCAATGTAGCATATGATAAGCGACCCGCCCCCTACTCAACCACATCCTCCTAGGGGCGCGGCAGCGATCCAGCCCGGCCCTCGGGAAGTCATCGGACGTGGGGCCACCATCCCTGACCCGTCTGTATGACAACTCCAAATAAAAAGGCTAAATATCTCTCGAGGATGAGGAAGATTGCCTCACTAGTATGTATACATAAAAGACGAGGAAAGAAGAAAAGATTGGCCCTTTTTGCAAGGAAATAACTGACAAGTGGTTCGCATTTCTTTTTTCTTCCATCAAGTTTTTTCGTTTTCTTAGGGAATTATGCTACTGAATTACGAAGTAAATTGATGGTAATGATGTGAGGTACGTATATGTCGAAGGTTGTCCGAGGTTTTGGAGACGTATGGAGATACACACGCTACAGCGAACAGTTTTACCAACAATATTTCTTTGACATTATGTGAGAGAATTGATTTCTGCCTCCTGTGTTGATTTCCCAAAGGTATTTGATGCTATTAAGACTGAAATATTGAACCCATTATGCACGACGGTGCGACGAATCAAAACTCCTCAAGCACGACGGCACGGCCCTTTGGTTTAATGACGTGACCTTTGACCTGACCCTTTTTGATGAAGTCTACGGTCACGCCATAGTACCCAAGGATCATGCCGACATGCCAAAGGGATCAACTAGGATGCCCCTGGTGAGCTCATGGTCATAGTGAAGTACTTCGAATACTTGTTTCGAACCCAAGTTGCTACTGAGACGTTTCGAATGCTCGCTTCAATCCTAAGATGCTGCTGGAGTAGTTCAGATGTTCGCTTCGAAGTCGGAACCAATTCATTTCTCACTGCTGATCCTTCAAATATAAACAAGACTATTTCATATTATTACCTTAGGATCTAGAGATAGGTGCCTTCCTCTTTCTTATGTACGTGGATGACATCGTTAAGTCATGTCAAATGATTGAATCCAGTTCATTCGTTGGCCTCACGAGAGTTCGGAAGGCCTTGTTGCTCTTGTCAAGTCATGATGAAACAAACTTCAGTGATGATGGTTCGTCACAATGTGCGGTATTTCTGAACTTTATGAAGGTATCTTTCTTTATATTAGATAGAAAGTTAGTTCAATTGCTTTACGCTATCATTTCAAGGGATACGTCTAGGTGTCTGACTTGCCTTGACGTCCCATATCCTGCTTGTGACGCCAAAACACATCTGGCATCACAACCTTCTTACTTCACCGAGTAATTGGGTCGCCTTTTCATGTTGCTGGCTGGTGTCTTCAAATAATATACTGCTTTACTATCTCAGCTGGAGGTGACCTTGCCAAACAGACCTTGTAGTACACACATTCCTCGTGTTTTCTGACACAAAGGTCGCACTGGCACGTGAAGTCACTCTCGCTCAAGTTACCTCTGGATGAGAGAAATTTTTTGATCGTCCAAATTGGATGTAAAGATATTTTCTCTACTTAAGACCCCACTGGGACTAGCTAGGCATAAGCACAGAGACTGCAGTAGACCCCCCCAGGTTTTCGAATCAGGATTCGAAGCCCGTATGTTCTATATCGGAGACCCAACTTTCCACTCACAATATAATCTTCAACTCGTTCATGCCTCAGACTCTGAACAGTGTGATGTGAGGGAAGCTGTGAGGTCTTTTACGCTGTCCCACTATACAAAGCAACAGGACCTGGGAGCTGTGTACCTATACTTACATATGTGTATTCTGTCTTGATCTCCAATTTAACGTCAGTATGAACAATAATACTAGTAGTAGTAGTAGTAGTAGTAGAAGTAGTAGCAGTCGTAACAGCAACAGCAGTATTAGTAGTAGTAGTAGCAGCAGCAGTAGTGGAAGCAATAGTAGTTCCACCGTTCTCACCCTACAGCTTGGGCGTTACCCTAAAGCTTGGAAGATTGTAGTCATATTTTTCGCCTGAAGGCTTTCATTACCCAGTATTTCTTACAAACATTTTATTTCCGTGAAAGATAGCTTTATTTTCTGTCGGGTGTAAACGACAGATTGTTTCTCTCTTTTGCCAGTGTTAAGGTCATTCGGAAAAGACATGTCATTCTACATTCTTCTTGGAAGAATGTATTCTGCTGTTTTCCGCATCAAGAACAAACTGGAAGGAAACGGAACAAACCAGGAACATCATTAGCAACTTGAGGACACGTCTGTCTCTCTGTAGAGAGAGGAGTGGGCGTCCTGGATACAGTGGCTCCAACAGCTACAGCTCCTTGACTCTCGGGCACAGGAAGTTCCTAGCTTCCGGCGGCCCACTGCGGCCGGAAGTGGCCACCGAATCAAGAGGGGAAAAAGCGGCGCATTTGTGAGTAATTATTGTGGCTTGTGGGAAGTCTGGTGATCCTCATGACCCGTGCAGAGCCCGAACTGCTTGTGACACCTAACCTGTGTCGACGTCTAGACCTGCATCTGTCCATGACACTCACTCGCTTACGACTCTTAGCCGTGCTTGATCCTCATACGTGTACGACCCTTAACCGTGTACCACCTCCATCTATATACGACCAGTGTACGACCCTAGTCGTCCCGCGATCTCTAGCGAACCCCTCACGCTCCACCTCACAGTGCTTAGCAGATTATCTGCCAACATATATTTCCTTCTATATTTCGTTTTACTCACCCAGAGTACATGAGCTCCTCCCCATCAAGGCGAGAGTCTCCCCAGAGCGCGCGAGCTCCTCCCCATCAAGGCAACTGTCGCCACAGTACGCATCAAGCCCGCCGATTTCGTGTGCGCGTCTTGGTCATGACCTCCCGTAGATTGCGACACTGATCTTGGTACCTGAAATGATGTGACCCTAAGCAGGGGCTGAGCTATATAAGTCCCTCGTCGGCCGCTGAGTGCGTCAGTTGTCTTCACACTTCACCACCACCAATATGGCAGCTAAGGTGACCCTAACACACTCCTCTTGTTCTTTACTGT
>JAYMFT010134166.1:0-12971 GCA_038088735.1 Panulirus argus
TATATATATATATATATATATATATATATATATATATATATATATATATATATATATATATATATATACACGCACACTAGCATAAGCCAGGCACCCATTCTTATCGACCAAACCCCATGGGAAGATGAACAGTTCAGTTAACTGGGGAAGGGTTGCCGCGACCAGGATTCGAACCCGGGCGACCTCTGCATGCGTCACGGTCATCATTGCTAACTGCTCTCCCACGAAGTGTAGCTTTAGTATTGGTTTTACTCGCATTACATTCAACATTCAGTCTATGTTAGAGTACACGCAGCCGTTCATTAACCAGCTGATCTAATTCTTTCCGTTGTTTTCTAAACTCCCTTATATACTTCAAGTTTCTTTATGTGATATTTGTATTTGGAGAGAGAGAGAGAGAGAGAGAGAGAGAGAGAGAGAGAGAGAGAGAGAGAGAGAGCACGACATACAGACATGATAATGATTAAAGTTAGTTGAGTGCTGTGGCCACTTTGGGCCGAAATATTTGGATGATTTTATCATTCCTGAAAGGAGAATCTTTTGTAACATTTCACCAGTTGTTTATATGCGGCCATCGACGAAGGCAGTTGGCAGTTGGCTCGAGCTGAGGCAAGAGGAAATTTCCTTCACATGGGGCGGGTATGGAGGCGTTCTAGGCCAGTACGGGGCCATAAGGGAGGAGGGTGGGCTCGTGCCAAGAATGTGGCTGGCTCGCCCACCACCACCGTCCCCACTGCCACGGTGCGCTAAACTGCTCTCACCTCTGACAAACAGGCGAAGGTGTGACCCAGCGACCCTTTTTTAGATGCCTGCGTGTTGCTGCCGTTGGAGGGAAAGGTTTCTTCTCTACCAGCGCCTAGAAGGGTAGAATGACATGCATTTACATCACGTATTCGCTGAGTGTTTATCTTGTAATTGTCATCTTACTGTGAAAGGCATCACTCTTCTTGGCAGTTGGAAATTTTTCATGGGTTTTGCTTGTTTACATCCTGAAGCCCGTCACGTAAACACCTGGCGTGGGGTTGATGGGTTTGGAAAGGCCCAAGACGACTCGGGAGAAGGCTAGGTTGGCTGTTACATCACTAAGATTGACGAGGTACAAGAGATCAATATATATATATATATATATATATATATATATATATATATATATATATATATATATATATATATATATATATATCGCCCTGTTCTTAAACATGTGAGCAGCTCTTCACTATTAATCCCCCGTATATTGTGATTGTAAACAAACACCACACGTGACCTTTCTTAAACGAGTATTTACCAAAGGGATGGGTTGGAATGGTAACGCGCCGGATCCTCCTCTTTGGACGCCAAGTCTCTGGAAGACCGACCGACCGGTGGTGCGTGTCAGTGTGCGGCAACAGCGAGCGAGGTAGCCGGCCGGCCAGGGTTCGCATTGGCGGATATTGCTAGACACCGCTGCCCGACCGGCCACCCGCGTCCTTGCCCGTGGCTGGCGTAGCACAGGATTGTATTAATAACCACATTAATGTAAATCTAGCATTATGCAACGAAATTGTCGTGGTCCTTGTTGAGAAAAGCAGTTCTGAATATTTATGCGTCCGTGATAATAAGTTTGCTTAATTTGACTAAAATGATCATACGAAGAAAGAAAATGTGATTATTGCATCGGCTTTGTATTTTTTTTTTTTATTAAGATTGTTCGTATAGACATTTATTGCTAGTAAAGTACATAAGTTCGGAGCAGTTTCGGCAACGCAGTTTATTGATAAAAATGTTTAGGGGTTGCGTAGGTTTTCGGCTGGCGAGATGTGGCAATTGCGGGTGCCTCCCCGTAACATGTGGCGGACAACGTGATCAGTTCCTCTCTAGCGACTCCCACTGATGTACTCCATCCTTCCCATATCTAACCCCCCAAACTCACACAGCTCTCACCCAATGGCTCCTCCAATTGGCTAAGTAGTTTTCTTACTAAAAGATTTGTATTGTTTGTCTTGGCCTAGACTAGCAGCAGGTGTTGACGTAGGTTGGTTCATTTGTACACCTCGCTTGCCATGTTGTGACGGCTTGTTTTTTTTGGTATTATCTCCAGGTCAGACATTCCTGCACCGAAGTGAATGTACTTAGCACAGATTTTGATTACTGCTTCGGCGGGGGAAGGGCTGTAGGACCATGCCGGGGAGGAAGATGACGTAGGCCAGTGTGGGGAGTGGGTTTTTTCGGGGGTGGTTTTTGTGGGGAGGAGTGTCTGAGGCCATGAGAGGTGCGTGGTAATTTGCCAGGAAGGGCGCTACACTTATGTTGATTGGCTGTCATTTTTCCCACACGCAGAGTACCCTCAGTATTATATAGATATATTTAAGTATAGTCTTGATGATCGCTTCGTTTCAAATCCGTCTTAACAACTGCGTCTCACGGTCACAATGACAATTTGGAGGCTATTCTTGAATTCTTTGTATGCCTCCTAACGTATACCACACTAATATGCGAGTCTCTGATTCCTTCTTTCACAGTATCAACTTGTTTTGTTATTAATCTGAATGAAGTTGTTTGTGTGTGTGTGTGTGTGTGTGTCCCTAAGGTGTGGGTGGGCGATGAGTTAGCATCTGTATGGTGCTACGAAGGGCTGTTGGTGTGGTCAGTTTATGAATTATTTTTTAATGTTTTGCGCGGGTGAAATTGCAGTGATCTAAAAATATAAGTATTTTTTAAAGTCTTATTTATGCGACGTAATGTGTGTGTGTGTGTATGTGTTTGTGTAAGTGTTGCCCGATGAGATTTTAGAGGGTGAAGGGGTTGATCTCTCGCCTGTGGCCATTTTTTTTTTTTTCCACTCCGTCCTTCCCCAGTACAGATGTCATCATCTCCGTCTTAAGACTCAGGCTTCCTTCGTGGTTTGTCTTGGCTCAGTAATGGAAAATATAGGGATGGCGTATAGAAGGTGTGCGTGGGTGTGTATGCGGTAGAAATGGATAATAATAATGTTAATAATTATAATGATAATAATAATAATAATAATAATAATAATGACAGTAACAATAATGATAATAATGATATAACGACAATGGTTTATTGACAAAAGAAGCCAGAGGCAAATAAAGAGAAAATATTGATTTAGACGGGTATAGCAAGGATGAGCGGCTAAAGAGACTTGAGTTTGTACTTTTCTGTAGTCGGTATTGATAAGTCATTATGTGTGCGTGCATATCCTTATCAGTATTTGTGTTTCAGGTGCAGTAGTGAGTTTTGTCCCAGAACGCCCTTTTTTTCAGATAGATAATTATCAATGGTGAACTTCGTTCGTTCCGTGTCCTCCACGGAAGTTGCCTTATCTTTGTGCGTGCGTGTGTGTGTGTGTGGGGGGGGGGCTGGCTGGTTCCCTCCCCTAAACTACTTCTAATCACTTGGACTCATGCGGAGTTGTGTGATTCCGCTTTCCCATGATGGGCCAGATCGCATGGTGGGTCATATTGTTTCAGCTCATTAAGCACGACAGTACGATCCAAATGTATATCATTAACGAGGCTTGCTTTTTCGTTGGGTGGATCAAAGAGCATAAAGGTGAGGCACATTTTTTGGGTATCGGATGTCCAACTCCGCGGGGCTGTCAGGCGCCAAATACCCTGGAAGTAGACGACTAGAGACTTTACCTTGCCATACAGCATAGGAAGTAAATTTGATATTTATGAAACTATCCGCTCATATTATTATTTTTTTCGTGCAGGTTAATGAAATAAGAATTTGTTGAGTACTGGTTAGTAACAGATTTTCATCGCCTATTTTGAGGTTAGAACCATATCTCTTCAATAATTGTTTCGCTGTGGTTACATACATTTCTTAGTAATAACAATAATCGGTTAATGTTGTGATTACAGTGAATATGGTTGGGAAATTGGTGTGATTTAAGCTCTCGGCTGTATGCGGATAGGCAGCCAGCCACCTGAGGAACCGATCCGGGATTGGTGATGGGGAAGGGAGGAGTAAGAGAGCTAACAGGTTTGCAGATGGTGAGTGGGTTTCCTGTCGCTGTCACCCGACGTTGATACGCGAGGGGGGGGGGCACACTTTACTTGTATGTAAGAATGTGCTTTTACGCCTCTTCTTGATAATGCAATGAATCCGGAATCCTGTTTCTAGTACATTTGTTAGACTTATAATTGCCCTGATATTTGTGACTGCTTGAACCAGAACAACTTCCTATCTCGACGAGATTTTGTCAGTGTTGGGAGGACTAGAGATAGAGATACAGACTTGGACAGTCTAATCCCTCTGCCTTTGCCTACACTTGCACACCATCAGGTGTACCTGCACGTGTCTCCGCAGGAGGATTAGGGAGCTGGTGCCGCACTGTAAAATGGCTGGGTTCCCCCCCTTCCCCCTTATTTTTTTATTTAGATTAAGTACCTGTATATTGTTTGCTATTTATAGGTTCATTCAATAAAGAAATGAGATAACTTTTCTTAAATGAAGTTTGTTTCGTACTTAAGCTGAAAAAGGAAAATGAGAAAACTGTGTTAGCTAACGGTTGGTCTTTTTTTTTTTTTTGTCTGTTCCGTAATCGTCACCAAGGGAGCGTAGGTGGATGTTTTGTAACCCCATGCCAGCAGTACTTTTGAGAAAAAGCCAACGTAGGAAGAGGTTAACAGATGGTATACTGAAATGATTTATCGAGCCAGTACTGAAGTAGTGATCAGCGAAAGGTGTCCCCATCATCGTAAGGCAAGTCTGCCCTTTACCCGGCTGCGCGCTGCTCGGCCAGGGTTGACACGTGTCCCTTATCACGTGGAGATGCCCGCCCCAGTCGTTGGGTCCGTAATGCTTGGGGTGAAGTAGATGCATTCCGAGGGGCGGTTGACCGGCTCTCGGGAGTATCCAGCGCACGTTGTGTCCCTCGGGGCTTCCTCTAGCGTTCTTTTTGTTCCTCTTTGGTGGACTCTTGTAGTAACGTGTGTTGTGTGCGTGTGCTTCTTGTAGCCAGTGCCCGTAGAGGAATTTTGTTGTCTTCATCGTCAAGACCCCATCTTCACTACATCCCTTGTGTTCGTTACTCTCTCATTTTCATTACATTCGTATTTTCACTGTGCCTTCTTAACTACATATCCTTATCCTCACTCTTAAGTCAGTCTTTTTTTTTTTTTTTTATATAGCAAATGTGAGAATTTTAGACGCCATTTTTTCAGAGACATATCCACTTTATGTGGAAAGTTGAGTTTGTGTTCTTTGCCGTACGAAAACGTGTTGGGTGAGTCATGACACTGATCCACCGGACGCCGTCGCCCACGTGGGCTGGTTGGAGGGGCTGTTGGGGCCAGGGGGGTGGTGCAGTCACGTGGACCGGCTGGTGGTGGCGAGGCGAAGCGTCTCAGTCATAGGCTTGTGTGGTAACACAACATAGTACGACAGTCCATTATTCTTTCTAGACTAAACTCTTGAATATTGAAGAACGGCTATTGACAGTTGACGAACGAACGAGAATGTTTGTGCTTTATCCATCCTCATGGTTGCTTTTGCTTAACTTAGGACGATTGTGAGGAACATTTGTACACCTTCCTTGCCTTGGACGACACATCAGTGTTAGGCCGGAGCTCCCCTTACGTTAAGCTTTACCTGGGGTTAGGGGTAGATCATCCGAGCAAGGACGAGAGGGTCGATCTATGGCCATCGTGGTGCTTACGGTGGGGAAGCGGATCACATTATGACGGGGCGGGGTAAGGGATGAGGAGAATTGGGGGGGAGGGGGTAGTAGTAGTAGTGGCGGTGGCGGTAATGTCTTGATAGGGGCGGAAAGTGTCATGTCACAATCACGTGGCCCCTAGTGTTGGTAGGACCCTATCTCGTGTGTATAAATGAATAAATGAATAGATATACAGATAACGGTCTGTTGAATGTAGGCAGTCAGTTATTTGGCTGAAAATACGCGGTTGGGGCGTTACAGGTTTTGCAGAATTTGGAGGTCACAGTAGTAACCAGTTACCCAATCATGAAAAAAAAGCTTAAGATTAAGGTGGACCCTGGATTAGCAGGTACATCCATCTAGGTAGTCGGAGTGACAGATATACAGAAATGTTTACATAATGAATCCTGTTGTTTATGCGTTATGACGAAGGTGCGTCAGCAGTTTATTGCCAGACTGCCGTGTGAGCTGCCGGTGTGAGTCGGAGAGGGTTGACAGGTGCAATAAGATGAGAGAGCCTCATGGTAGAGGGGGTGTAAGACGGGCCTAAGATGAATCTGCTCGTCCCTTTTTGCACTCTTTCTAGCTGGGAGTGATGAGGAAGACCGGGCTGGGTAGGCGTAGGTTAGAATGAAGATGGTATAGACATCCCTGCGGTCAGTTGGGACGCCTAGCCGTATCAGTTGGCGGGAAAGAGGCACAGACGGTATTGGAAATATTTGGTGATAGTGCTGACATGACTCTTCCAGTTTAAACCGTCGTCCTTAGTGACATCAAGGAGTGTGAAGTCTCAGGCTGCCCCGAGGATGTCAGAGCCTAGTCTTGTCAGGGATATGACGTTTGTCTGCAACCAGATTGATGTGCATCACAGTCTTGGCGGCGTGGTTGACGGTGACGTCGCTGAATTCGGTAGAGTTTTGTTGATGTGATGCCAAAGATAGAATTGTCTTCGTACTTCCAGCGATGGTGAATGACCCTTAGGGCGTCATTTTGTGTGTGTGTGTGTGTGTGTAGTAACGCATTATTCCCACAATAATTAAAAACAAGGTTGGTTGTATAGTAATTGTTTATTTTTAGATGTCTCTGAGGAATCAACTTGCACATTATTATATAAAAAAAATGTCTCTCCTCGTCAGTTGATGTTTTTGGCTTCGCTTCCTTATTGTTACCCCAGACAAACACCTTAGGTAGGTCACCCAGAAGGGGAAGTGAAAGAAAAGATGCGACCTTCATCTATGTTAGCAGCGATGTTTGTTGCTGGTCGAGGACGAATGAAATGTCACCAAAAAGAAATGTACCCATTTTTTCAAATAACTGTGTCACAGAGGGTAATAAACTTACGGAGCAGAAGACATATTTCCCCACTTTGTTTAGTTTCTTCTCGTTTTTATTTCTTTCTTCCACCTAGTTTGGGATATGCACACGGGACGTATGGGGCGTTGGTGTAGAGGTAGGTTATTTCAGGGATGTTATGTAAGTTACTCGATTCATAAGGAAGACGATGCCTGATATCTGTGTCAAGGACAAGTCCTGGGGAGCTTAAGGCCGTCACCCCCTCGCCTCTCCTCCCCTCCTCTCACCCACCCACCACACCCAACCCAACAGTCCTAGATTGGTCCGTTCCTGGGTGTTGAGTTATTCAGGGATGTATTATGTAACTTGTTGACCATAGGTAAATGGCAAGGTGAAAGAGGACAAGCGGACGGGGTGGGATTCCTTGGTGCTCGCAAGGTTAGATAGGTTCGCTCTGTAGTTACGCTACTCGGAAACCCGAGTTACTGGGTTCAAAGGGTGAAAGGTAGAGTTGAAAGTTTCTGTAGTCCATGTAGACTCGGCAGTAAGCTTCGTTTGATAAGCTTCGTTGCTGCAGAATTAGCAGTGCGGCCTTTGTTAAAGTCACGTCCCCATGGAGTCAACAGGAAGGCTTCCTTTGATATGGGACTAAGTATTTCGTGAATATATATATATATATATATATATATATATATATATATATATATATATACATACATATATATATATATCGGCGCCTTGGAGTTTGTCTTCTAAGAGACTGTAATAAACCTCTCTCTCGTGTGATAATCTTTCTTTCAGGTTACAGAATTGTGAAAAGTCAGAACTTTGCAATAACTTTGTTTCACGGTCACCTTGCTTGTTCCAAGGGGGCTCAGATGGGGTCGATGTGAGGCGTAGATTGTGTTATCTTGGTTAATGTTGTTACCAAGTGTCTACAGCTTGTCAAGCCAGCCATCCACTGTGGCCAGTATTTTCATTCATTCGTTACCGTATCATTTTTAAGTTACAGGAAACATATGATGAATAATTAAAATAGTTATAGAGAAGAAAGAATACTAATGAGGGATTGTTTTAAGAAATTCGTTAAAACAAAATGTAATTTTTATTGTCAGTGTGTTGTTGACAGTTGATTTGAGTCGTAAGCATTGTAGCCATTGCGTTGTGAACTGTGAAGTTTGTACTGTACCGTTAGCTCTTGTCATCAGCTACGTAGCTTTATTGAGTTAGCCTATAAACTGAGTTCTACATATTTTTTATTATGATTTTTTTTTTTGACAGTTGACTGTGTGTACACCGAGTTGTTGACTTGAACTGTGTGTAAGTTGAATAACTTGTATGTCGAATTTGTTGACGGTAAATTTTGTTGTAAGGCACGTCGTTTAAAGTTGATGTTTGCTTCTGTAAATCATATTGCGTCGTTCTCGGATAAACTGTGCTGTAAGCTTTGTAGCTGATGAGTTACTGATTGTTAGCTCCTTGTAAGCTATATATATATAACTTGCATGTTATGTTGCTGACATAGCTCGAGCTGTAAGCTATAAAAGTTGGTGTTTTGACGTGTAAATGGCTAGCCGAGCTCTTTCTCAGGAAGTACATCCGGAGTTCTGAAACTAGTTGGTAAATATAGAATGATAGTTGTTACGAAGGACTCTTTACACCAGCTCTTAAATGTGTACCTGTTTGAAAACGCTACTTCGAACACGACGGTACAAATAAGGTTGATAATCTTACGAGGCTGTTCGGATTTCTGCGTGAATAGTAACCCATTTATAAAAGTATGTTACACTGGAGTAATCTTTCCTAAATGCGAGACTTTAAATAGAAGACAGGTCGCGGAGATTTGAGACGAGTTTGTTGATAGGTTGAGTCGATTTTATAAGATTTTTTTTCCCCGATTTAAGGTATTGAGATGAATAGTGTTGTTTTGGGGCACTTATTACTATGTCGAAACGGATTACCTAGGTCGATTCGAACATAAAAACTCGTAGTTCTGTGTCGTTCTCAAGGAGGAAAAATAATAAAAGTAAAAATTGAGAATAGTATTCAGCGAGTCTGTGAGGAAGTCGCTAGACTTTCCTGAACGTGTTTGTAGGTAGATGATAGGAAGGCTTTGGGATGTATCGCTGCGCTCCGGGGCTTAGCGACACTGGGAAAGAAAAGTGCTGCCGTAGCGGTCCACCCACTAACTAGTTGCCAACGGCCTCGCGGTAACCTTGTGACGCAGTGGTGTGCCGAGCCATCCGTGGCTCCGTTAATGGGTTGGTGGGTGGATGGGTACCAGAGGAGCCAGCTCTCGGGAACACAAACCTACAGCGATATCTGTATCACAGAAAGAGAGCTGATAGTAGCGAGGATGTTAGGCGAAAAGCCACAGCGTTTGAAGGTCAGATTAGGAGAGTTTGGAATATCATTGCTCACCTTGTTATTGTTTATGTTTATGGATACCGGTTATGTTTACTCGACAGCGTAGGTTTAGCATCACAGCGATGATAGCGATATGGTAAAGCACTTTCCGGATTCATCGCTGGAGTAATTGACATCATACTTAACATATGCAGTGGTCAAGATGTTTGAGATCTAGCCGAAGAAAATGAGCGTTGAAACGCTCAGCTAGTTTTTGCCAGTTCTCGTCTTTTTTTTTCTCTCTCTCTCTTGATTGTCCAGTTTGCTGAAGAGATGGTTTCAGGGTTACAACTCTATAGATTTGGCTCTGGCAGTCGAACCAGAAAGGTTAAGAAAATTGTCAAGCGTAGCAGTTTCTTTTTTTTTTTTTCGACAAAAAGATAGGTAGTGAGAAATCCGATTCGAAGAGATTTTTTGTATCGTTCGTTATAGGTATTATGTAGGTCAGCAATGTTTGGGTTTGTGTAGATTTGACCCCATGAGCACACTTAGTACGACCCATAGAGAGAATGATGTGACTTTTTTCCACCTGATCCTTTAGGAAAAGGTCAAAGGTCGCGTCTCAATGCTCAGGGGTTGTACCTCCTTGATTAGTGATCGTGACAACATTTTTCAAGAATCATACTCTTGCGTTTAACGGGTTGAACAGGTAGAGGGGGGGGGGGTAGACGTACCCCCACCAGCTGCAATGCTGACACTGTCTCATTCGTTCGGCGTGTGGACCTTTGCAGGAGTCTTCAGTTTCGTCACCATAACCCTCTCCAAGTTGGGCGACTGTAGCTGCTGCGGTACAGGGGGGTAGCCAGTTCGTCACAAGAAGCCCTCGCTCTGAAGGTCAAATGCAAGGTGTGTGCACGAATAAGTTGCGTGGCGTTGTGTTTGTGGGTGGGGTGAGGGTTCCGCTGGGGGTTGGGGGGGGAAGGGTATGATGATGATGGTTGGCGAGGCCAGCCGCCTCATGGTTGCAGACAACGTGGAAAACGGTCGGATGTGGTGGTCCGAGCTTACGTGGAAACCAGTTCTAAGATAGCTTTTTTTTTTTCGCACGATCGCTGGTGGTTTCCAGATTGATATGGTTATTTTGGTTGTTGCCCGTCAGGGCAGTAGCCTAGCCGTGTGCATCACGTTGGTGTTACGCATGTGGCTGGCGGACGTAATGTAACTAGGTCGGTTTACGTAACGCCTCTTAATTTCGTTTGGTGGTGTGATGATTAGTAGAACGCTCTCTAGATATGGACTCAAAGTCAGTGGAACTTAGTCGTTTCTGGAGATGCAGAGTATATAAACTTAAAGGCTTTTTATTTACAAGTGACAAAGAGAAAAAAAACTTGTTTAATGTTGGGAAAGATGGCATTAGCCTCATGAAACAACACTGGATACTTAATAGTGAAACAGGTGTTATAATCTCATCTATCAGCATTGTCAAGTGCAGGGTTAATATTTTTGATATTGAAGTAATAAACAAGTATTTATCATGGGGTACTTTTGACTTTAGCCCGTTAAATGGCATAACCTGTTAGATAAATGGTATTATCTCTGTTAGTGCTTATGATTTAGGCAAATATCATTGTAAAGCTTTTGCCGGATTATGACATCCGTAGTGCAGACATCGGTCATGCTTTCATTTGGCACTTGACGCTGTTGGTATCCTACTCTAACCTGACCAGATGCATACTGGACGCTTTTGAGAAGTCGGGGAACCATGTAATTTTGTATCTTTACTGCAGTTTTTCGTTTGCTCGAAAAAAATCATAGCGCTTTTTACAAAACTAGGTTGCTTGTCCTAGTCTGAATTTAACGTTTCACATTCAGTACTAAACTAGTGTAAGTCCAGACATTAGTCTTCAAAAAGTGAGATGGCTAGTTATTTTTACCACTTTTTCGTGGTACCAGACTTGGCTTCTCGATTTCCTTGAGAAGACGAAAGCTTTGATTAAGCATGCGCACATTGTTCTTCATTAGGGTGTTCAAAAGTTTGTTGCTCCTTCATTTCTATACTGGCGCTTAAGTTGCTTTGCTGTAACAATGTATTTTGTTGTTTATGTGTGTGAAATGTATCTTTGTTCATTGCTGAATTCTGTACACATTTCATTATGTAGATTTATAATTTTTTCTTAAGTCTGATACATTGTTCTCGGTTAAGTAACTTATTCGCCATCTATATTTATAATTTTTTCTTAAGTATGATACATTGTTCTCGGTTAAGTAACTTATTCGCCATCTTGTATTATCATGAGGTTAATTATCAGATGGTGCCAAGAAACATTTTTTTCTCAGTTTAATCGCTGGATGTTATGAATTTCCTTTAAAACTTAATTGAAAAAAATCTTTTGTTTCAGAATAGTAAGTAATGCAGTAATAATAACCAGATTTCCAGGCACGACATTTGGTAAATCGAACAGTTATTGTGGGAGGGATAGACGGAGAGAGAAGCAAGTGCGCCATAAGTAGAAAGGAATGCGCAGCTGATGTGCTTGATTTACATTGACCGTAACTGCGTTTGTATGTGTGGGATATGCAGTGCGTGCATGGACATGGCACATCCAGGAAGTCAGTCATGGGTGTTTATGACTCGACCGACGTAATGGCACACTGGGCTTGTTGCTGAACACCACCCTTCCCGCTCTCCACCAGAGTGCGTTGGAAGGTGGAGGGAGGGGGGGGGGAGATGTTAAGGCGAGATAGCACCACGCATGACACGCAGATTATGGCTGAACGAGAAACGTGGTAATCGAAGCGCAGGACAGGATCGGAGGCGAAGGTTAAGGGTATATTTAAATGAAAATATGAGTTTCATTATTGGATTTTTTTTTTCTTCGCTGCGGGGTCAGGAATTTGTACAGTTGGTTGTGATGAAAGCGATGTAGGGGAGTCGGCAGGTTAGTGTTGAGGGTGTAGGGAACATGGCTAGAGCTGGTGGTATACTGCATAATTTGCTGGGGTCATTGGATGCAGCACACACAGCTTGTATTGGGGGCGTAGAAGACACGATTTGTGTTTTTAAGAATACAGCAGCCGACAAAGCTAGTGGCAGGGCGGCACCAGACTTGTGTTGAGGGTAAAACAGACACGTCCTGTCGTTGTTCGTTGGTGCTGCTTGCACTCGACGTCCTGAAGGGTCAAGGTTGTAGACTGTGTATGAACTTGTTTTGCTGATGCACTCTGTACGTTTATCAATTCATTATTGTTCTGTTTTGTTTATGCACTCTATACGTTTATCAAATCATTATTGTTTAAATAATGTACCTGCATATATCATCAGATCTTGGGTCGAAGACATGATTGTTAGCAATTATTTATTTTTCACTGCTCTGGTTGGAAAACTATTGAATCTGTGCGGATGGATAGCCTAGAACACAATGTTGCTCAAGAGGTTAAAGGTGAAGGTCACGGGTGTCCTATATCGTCACAGGTTTTGCGTCGAAGCTGATAAAGGTGCTGTAATGGAACTACACGGATTTGATGTGGTGTTTATTTAAGGGTGAAATGTTCCCTTCTCTTAGATTCAAAGTCGTCACATACATTTAATATATTTTTGTCTGTCATTCATATATATATATATATATATATATATATATATATATATATATATATATATATATATATATATATA
>JAYMFT010134177.1:0-27048 GCA_038088735.1 Panulirus argus
TATATATATATATATATATATATATATATATATATATATATAGATAGATAGATAGATAGATAGATAGATAGATATTCATGTCTTTGTGTCTCTGCACAAACTATTTCCTTAAAAGTCATGTATGTTTGTCTTTCAGAGTCATGTGTCTGTGTGTGATTTGAAAATACAAAGCAAACTGTCTTTTACAGAAACAGTTTTTGTTGGGTTGTAATGCTATATTTTCAAAATGATGTTGAACACCACTATATTTTACTGTACATTAGAATTAGACTTCAGTCCTTTTCTCCACTATACTGTGTTTTTTCCATCTTTTTTGCTACCCAGAGTCCCAGCTAAGTATGTACCTGTGTATTGTTCTCCTTCACAAGATATTGGATATTAAATAGTTCTAGGTATTTCAGTGTATGATTGACATATAGCTTGATTCACTATATGACGAATGACAGATATATAAGATGAGCTGATTTGTATTGTTGGGTACATTTTTTGCATTATGTAGTAATTTAATGTATAAATTGATGTAGCTGCCATTGTTAGATATTGTTGTTGCTCATATTGCAATCTTTACACTTTATAATGGATACCTTCCACTAAAGTATGTAAATATTTTCTCTATTTTAGGAGATGAACCAGGTTGCTTTGGAGTTGAAGAGCGTTGCCCTGCTGAATGTCGATGTGAAGGCACTGTTGTTCGTTGCTCTAGAGCAAGGCTACGACAGATCCCAAATGGCATACCCTCACATGCCACAGAACTGTACGTTTTCTTTATCTTTAACATGACTAGATATTATTGTGTACAAATGGTTCATTTATCTGCAGTCCATAAGTTTATAAGCCTTAGAATGATTGAAACTTTCAAAAGTACAAGACTTGGTAGGCATATTGCTATTCCTTTAAGTAATAAGATGGCATTGAACATAAAGTGAAATTAGTTAGTCTGTATTTTCTTTTTAGTCTTGCCTTTCCTGTATGAACAAGGTAGCATCTGGAATAGATGACTGAGCCTTCAAGGATAAGTCCTCCTTGGCTCCTTTTCCATATTTTAAAAAGATAATAGAGAAGGGAGAATTCTCTTCTCCTCTTCCCAACATGTTTAGTTGCCTCTTTAATACACAATAAATAAGTGGAGATTATTCTTTTTCCTTCTTCCAAAGGTTATAAAAAGGATGTATGAATGCTTAGTTTATTGGTAATGGAAAATACATGAAAGTATGCTCAACTAGAAGTTTGATCATTTTGCTGTGCTTTGAGCCACTTAGTAACATTTGTTCTTTCAGTGCTAATGATCATAAACTTTTTGCTCCCACCATAAAGCTGAACCCTTAATGGCCAGTTACCCATTAATCTTTAATTTGTATACACAGTCACAGAATATAAAGTGTTTAAGTTACATGAAAAATTAGAATCTCACTTGTGATATCTAAATACCATAAATAAGCAGATACTGTATTTTTTATGAGTAACAGTGCAGTAAAACCTGGAACCTGTAAAACAGGGAAATAAAACTAGAATAACAGTATCTCCTTAAGTATCATACAATGTTTTTTCGAAACAATTAATAAGTTTTAACAGAAGGAAGTAAATTTAGCTGGTCAAACTACTGAGTAACTTATGAAAATGATGTGGCTGCTGATCATTTTAAGCCATATGTACTGGAATTGTAGCACACCTTTGTGGTGTAGCAGTTAGTGTTACTGACCTTCATTCATGCACAGACTGTCTGGGATCCTACATAGGTTTGAATCCTGATTGTGGCAGTTGGTCCATAGTCCATCCAGCTGTACTTTTCCCCAAGGGGCTGGTCAATAGAATGGGTACCTGGCATACACTTGGGTGTATTTGTGTGTGTGTGCATATATACTTAGTAGTAAAGACATGGTGCACATACATAAAGTTAAGAAGACAGCAACATGAGTGTAAAGCTCTCTTTTCATAAGACACAGATAGCAATCACCCATAGTCATTAAATAAGTAAACTGAGACAAGAAAAAAATCAGATTTCAGGTTTCCAGTTTTCACCAATTTACTGCCGGTAGGCAGCCAATGACCAGGGAGATATATTAACATATCTACCCACCTGGGTAACAGGAGGGTTAGTGACATCTGCTTAGTGAGCCAGCACTTTAGTGGTTGTCAAGTTGCACTCCTCTGACCCAGGTAGCTGTCTTTTCTTTCTGCCTCACTAACATGTGGACTACTAGTATTCTGTTCACAAACATACAATTTGACAACACTTAACTCACATAGCTCATTCTTTGTAACTCTAGATTTTCCTGCAGTGAGCAGTGTGTGCTAGCCCTGCCTTTTGGCAGAATGGTAGGAGCAGTATATAGAAGTAGAAGATAGGAACATTTAGGCAGGAGCTTCAGGTAGAGACATTAGGTAGAAGTAGTAGGAAGGAGCATGAGATAGAAGTCATTATTAGGAACATTAGGTACAAACTTCTGCAAACACTGTGCTAGACTTGCCCACTACATATGAGCTATTAAGGGTGAAGCTCTAAAGGCTAAGAAGTGGCACTGGAGTTCTTTAGTTATGGAGACTCTGTTGCCATGGCTATCTCTTTGAGGGAGTTCCAACAGGAACAGGCATCAGAGATATAGATGGATAGATAGACTGTTCAAAATAAAAACACTTTGGAGGTATGAAAAAGGAAATACATAAAACTAATAAGGGTAAAATGACAACAACCTTCAAGTTTGTCAGTCAATGTGAGTGTTTACAGTGAGCAGTTTTTCAAGGGAAGCAAAGTTAGAGCAACCAGAGGTCATTATAAGAAATGTTTTAGGACAGTTTGAAAAGAAGGAGGTCATTATAAGAAATGTTTTAAGAAAGTTTGAAAAGAAGTACTTTTACTCCGGCAGAGCTTTTGATGAATAGAATAAGCTACCTGATGGGTATGCTGGAGTTTAGAAGTTGTGTGAATGTAAAGAGAGATCAAGAGAGGGGGGTTCCTTATAATGTACACAGGTATTTGCAAATGGATTATTGGTTCAACCTTTAACCAGTCCTCACATAGATATATGTTGCCTGGTAAAAGGGATCTCACGAATTTCTATGATCTGTACTTTCACATCAACAGTCAAATGTCAGCTGATCTGTAGTGGCAGCATAAGGTGTTTAAGACCTTGTATACAACAGTCACACATACGTTTGGGAACCCTTGGTCATGGTGAAAGGAGGATGTTTCATTACACTTATAAGTGTAGATGACAATAAGTGGTAATTGTACCTTAGGTCTGAGGGGTCTAGTGATCAAGGTGTCAAGCTCTTCCATGGTGAATATTTACTTGGTTATGATGAAAAGGACAAGTGCCTCAAAACACTATACAGAGGTCCCATGTTTACCATAGTTTTACCAACCATGGTTTTGAGTATAAACACTGAGAATAATACATCCCCTTTTAACAAACATGGCATCAAGTTTTGAATATCCTTGGTTTCCCACTACACCACTAATATTCATTTTGTGCTTTGGGCAATTGCAACTAGGCTGCAGGCTAATTGTAGCCCAGCTTGACAGACCACCATTGCTAGTGAAAGTCTAGAGGAGTGTCCTAACCAGGTGATGTTGCTGGGTGAGCATTGAGGTAGCTTTTTGTGCCGCTATGCTGCACAAAAGGCTGTCAGGGATAGTGCCAGTGGTTGCTCCCATTTCCATATAAGGAAAGCAGTACTACCAACATGAAGCCAGATGTGAGAGCTTTGTTTGGAATTATTGGCTTGTTTATCATATTGTTCGACACTGAAGGGGTAAAAATGATTTATGATCTGACTGTACATTATATTTTTGTATATTTTGTACACTTGCATGTTAATTATTTCATATTTTTTTGAAAGTGGGGGATTATTATTACTTCTTTTTTCATATGTGATTGCCATTTCCCGCATTAATGAGGTAGTGCCAAGAGCAGATTAAGAAAGGCTGCATCTGCTCACATCCATTCTCTAGGTGTCATGTGTAATGCACTGAAATCACAGCTCCTTGTCCACAACCAGACCTCACAGCCATTTCCAAGGTTTTCCCCTGATGCTTCTCCTGTCCTGGTTGTCTATTGACAGCATGATGATCTCATTATACCACATTGTTCCAGTTCACTCTGTCCTGTGCATACCTTTTACCCCCCTGCATGTTCAGGCCCTGATTGCTCAAAATCTTTTTCACTCCTTCCTTCCATCTCCAGTTTGGTCTTCCTGTTCTTGTTTTCTCCACTTCTGACACATACATCCTCTTTGTCAGCCCTTCCTCACTCATTCTCTCCATAAGTCCAAACCAATTTTTTTTTTAGCACACCCTCTTCAGCTTTCTCAGTGTCACTTTTTATCACCACAAATCTCTCTGGCCCATACTTACTCAATCAAAGCGCCTCACACCACATATTGTCCTCAGCCATTTCATTTCGAATGCACACACCAGCCTCCACACAGCCTTATCTATAGCCCATGCCTTGCATCCATATGATATTGTTGGGACTACTATAACTTCAGACATACCTGTTTTTGCCCTTCCATATAGCATTCTTTTTTCCACACATTCTTCAGCACTCCAAGAACCTCTGCCTCCCCCCACTTGCCTCATGACTCACTTCTGCTTCCATTGTTCCACTTGCTGCCATGTCCACTCCCAGGTATCTAAAGCACTTCACTTTCTCCAGGTTTTCTCCATTCAGACTCACACCCCAACTAACCTATCCCTCAACCTACCTAAACTTGATAACCTTGCTTTTATGCACATTTATTCTCAACTTTCTCCTTTCACACACTCATCCAAACTCAGTCACCAACTTCTGCAGTTTCTAACTTGAATCTGCCTCCAGTGCTGTAACATCAGCAAACAAGATCTGATGCACTTCCCAGGCCCTCTCACCCCCCCCACGAACTGCATACTCACCCCTTTCCCCAAGTCCTCAAACACTTCGTTTCCAACACATCCACCCTCCTCCATACAGCCTTATGTATGGCCCATATCTCACGTCCATATGACATTTTTGGGACCAGTATTCCTTCAAACATACCAATTTTTGCCCTCCCAGGTAACATTCCCTTTTTCCATACATTCTTCAGCACTCCCAGAGCCTTTGCCTCCTTCCCCACCCTGTTACTCACTTCCAATTTCATGGTTCCATCCGGTGTCTCGTCGGCTCCTGGGTATCTAAAATGCTCAGCTTCCTCCAATTTTTCTCCATTCTAACTCGTATCCCAACTAACCTATCCCTCAACCCTGCTAAACCTATTAACCTTGCTTTTAATCACATTCACTCTTGTCTTTCTCCTTTCATACACGCTCTTCCAAACACAGTCACCACCTTCTGCAGCTTCTCACTCGAATCAGCCTACAGTGCTCTATCATCAGCAAACAACAACTGACTTATGTTCCAAGCCATCCCATCCCCACAGACTGCATACTTACCCCTCTCTCTAAAACTCTCGCATTTACCTCCCTCACCACCCCATCCATGAACAAATTGAACAGCCAGCCTTCAGTGGAACAAATTCACTCTCCTTTCTTCCTTCTCATACACAAGCCTTACACCCTTGATTAAAACTTTTCACTGCTTTTAGTAGCATTTATTGAATTTTTTAATACTTGATCACCATTTCCCACATTAGCGAGGTAGCACCAGAAACAAACAAAGAAAGGCCACATTTGCTCACATTCATTCTTTAGCTGTCATGTGTAATGAACTGAAACCACAGCTCCCAATCCACATCTAGGCCCCACAGACCTTTCCATGGTTTACCCCAGATGCTTCATATGCTCTGGCTCTGTCCATTGGCAGCATGTTGATGCCAGAATAACACATCATTGCAATTTACTCTATCCTGTCCATGCGCATGCTGTTCACCCTCCTGCATGTTCAGGTCCCGATCACTCAAAATCTTTTTCACTTCATCCTTCCATCTCCAATTTGGTCTCCCCTTTCCCTTGTTCCCTCCACTTTTAACACACATATCCTTGTTATCAACTTTCCAGACTCATTCTATCCATGCATCCAAACCATTTCAGCACACCTTCAGCTTTCTCAACCACACTGTTTTTATATCAACACATCTTTCTTCTTCCTTCATTACTTACTCGATCAAACTACCTCACACCACATATTGTCCTGGAACATTTCATTTCCAACATATCCCCCCTCCTCTGCACAGCCTTACCCATAGCTCATGCCTTGCATCCATATAATATTGTTGGGACTGCTATTCCTTCAAACATACCCATTTTTCCTTCTCAGATAAAGTTCTCTCTTTCCATGCATTCTTTAGTGCTCTCAGAACCTTCACCTCCCTTCTCCACCCAATGACTCACTTGTGCTTCCATGGATCCATTCGTTGCCATGTATACACCCAGATATCTAAAACACTTTATTTCCAGCAATTTTTCTCAATTTAAGCAAACGTCTCAACTATCCTGTCCCTCAACCCTGCTAAACCTAATTACGTTGCTTTTATTCACATTCATTCTCAGCTCTCTCCTTTCAGACACCAACTTCTGCAGTTTCTCACTTGAAACCAATATCAGTGCTGTATCATCAGTAAGCAACAGCTGAGTCACTTCCTAAGCCTTCTCATCCTGCTCAGACTGCATATTTGCCTCGCTCTCCAAGACTGTTACATTTACCTCCCTCAACACCCCATCCATAAACAAACTGAACATCATTGGTGACATCACACACCCCTGAGTATACCAACCTTCACTTGGAACCATTCACTCTCCTATCTTCCTACTTGTACACAAGCCCTTACATCCATGACAAAAATCTCTCTGCTTCTGGCAGCTTTCCTCCCACACCATATATATTTAAGACCTTTCACAACTTTATCAACCCTGTCGTATGCCTTCTCCAGATCCATAAATGCTACATACAAATATAACTGTTTTCCTAAGTATTTTTCAAACACATTCTTTAAAGCAGACACGTGATCCACACATCTTCTACTGCATCTGGAACTACACTGCTCCTCTCCAATCTGATGCTCTGTACATGCTTTTCCCTTCACAGTCAACACTCTTCTGAATAACTTACCAGGTGTACTCTCCAAACTTGTACCTTTGGAGTAAGAACACTCACCTTTATCCCCCATGCCTTTATGCAGTGGCACTATATATGCATTCTGCCTGTCTTCAGGCACCTCACCATGATCCATACTATTCTGTATGTCTGCATCTCTAATGCCTGTTCCTTTCAGGAACTCCTTCAAGGGGGTGGCCACTGCAAAAAAGACTCCATATCTGCTGAACTCCATTGCCACTTCATAGCCTTTAGTGCTTCATTCTTAAGAGGCTGTTGGCAGATGGCAACTCTAGTGCAGTGTTTTCAGAGGCTGCTCACATACGGACATACATTGAAAATCCTTAATAACCAATCAACAACACAGTCACCCCCTTTCTTAATAAATTCATCTGCAATACCATCCACTACCACTGCTTTGCCACATTTTATCCTCCACAAGACTTTCAGCACCTCTTCTCTTTTCACCAAACCACTCTCACTTTGCATACCACCCTGACCCAAACACCCCACATCTGTCACTCTGTCATCAAACACCTCTAACAATCCTTCAGAATTGTCATTTCATCTACTCCTCACTTTATCCCTACCTGTTATCATTTCCCCTTTTGCCCTCTTCACCTTTGTTCCAATTTTTATCTTGTCTTTTGCACATTATTAACATGTTTCCAAAACATCTTATTCTTTCTAAAGTTTGCTGATACTCGCTCACCCCAACTCTCTTTTGCCATCTTTTTCAACTCCTGCATCTTCCTCTTAACCTTCTTCCACTTTCTCTTATACATTCCTATACATCCCATACATTCCTATACATCCCCCAATCATTTGCCCTCCTTCCCTTTAAGTACTGGCCAAACGGCTCTCTCTTTTTCCTTCACTAGCAACATTACTTCTTCATCCCATCCCACCACTCACTACCATTTATAATCTGCCAACTTCCCACCCTTTGCATGCTACATGCATCTCTTGCACATGCCATCACTGCTTCCCTATATACATCCCATTCCTGACCCACTCCTCTCACGTCATTTGCTCTCACCTTTTGCCATTCTACACTCAATCTCTTCTGGTATTTCTTCACACACACAAGTCTCCTTTACAAGCTCGCTTACTCTCACCACTCTCTTCTCCCTGACATTCTCTCTTATTTTCTGAAAACCTTTACAAATCTTCACTTTTGCCACTTAAGAACATAAGAAGTGAGGACACTGCAAGAGGCCCATTGGCTAGGCAGCTCTTGAGTCTGTCCACCCTACAGCCAACTGACTGATCCCATAAACACATCCAACCTTCGTTTAAAGCTGCCTAAAGACCTAACTTCCACTACTATACCTGGCAACTTATTCCATAAATCTACTACCCTATTCCTGAACCAATGTTTACCCACATCCAACCTAAATCTATATTTTCTAATTTAGATCCATTATATCTTGTTCTATCTGATGGCACCATTCTAAGAACTTTATGCATGTTACCTTTATTAGTGCCCTTAACCCATTTAAAAACCTCAGTCATACCCCTTCTAGCCCTCCTCCTCTTAAGTGAGTGTAAATTCAGCCTTTTTAACCTTTCTTCATAATTGATCAGACATTCCACCAGCTGCCCCTTTCAGCACATTTACATCCAAAAGTCTCTCTTTTACACACCTAGCAATTAATACGTAATATAATAATGCCCGTTGACCATCTCTCTTACTCACATGTGTATACTTGTGTATATCTCTCTTTTTAAACCAGGTACAGGTTGAGCTTCCCTAATTTGAAACTCCGAAATCCGCAATGCTCTAAAATCCCGTAATGCATTTCACTCAGCTCTGTCAAGCACTATCTCCAGATCCATAAAAGCAGCATACAACTTCTTACCTTTCACTAAATACTCTTCCATGATCATTTGCATACAAAAATCTGATCCGCACATCCTCTGCTTTTCCTAACACCCTCTTGCTCCTCACTTATTCTGCATTCAGTCACTTCCATTACTTTATCAGTCAACACTCTTCGATAGATTTTCTCAGTATACTTAACAGACTTATCCCTCTATGATAGCTGCATACATCATTAGCACCTTTTCTTTGAAAGAACAATAATAGCCTTCACCCAGTCCTCAGACACAACCTTCTGTTTCCCTTCTAAATTACATATTAAGTATATCCAGTCTATCACACTTTCTCCTTCATAATTCAGCATTTCAGCAGTAATCCCATCCACTCCTTTCTTGCCTTCAGCCTCTCTATCGCCCTTTTTTACCTCCTTTCTTACTAAATGTCCTTGTTCCTGTATTCTCTTCCTTCCATCCTCCATATCCATACATGTTATAATTGCTGCCTTACTTTCACCCTTATTCATTCATTAAGGCTTAAACAATAAAATAATAATGAATTTTAGATTATTTGTGCACCTTTTCGAAAATGAAAAAAAGAAAATACTTTTTTTGCTCATGAGGGTAAAGACAAACAAACAGTATAATACATAAATGGGTATGGAAACCAATAGTGTCAACAGCCTAAAAGGGAGGTGTTAAAGGCTTTGGAGGTTTTTCAATCTGTTCTCATTATGGGCAATATGCAGTATGGTTGTACATTATCTTCATAAAAAATCTGGTCCTGTTCCTTAAAGTAGATGGGCCATTGCAATTCATGCTGTTATTAAGCACTAATTCCAGTGAAATTTGATAATCATTTTTATTTGATGACATTTAATCCAAATCCAAATTTTCAGACAAAAGACTGGAATAGTGTATAGTTAGAAATACTGTAAACTTATTTTGAAACTTGTAAAATATTTTGTTGTATATTGTGACTAGCATGGCTTAGTGTGCCAATCATTACCATTAGAAAATGATACTTTGTGTGCGCTCAGGACTCTTAAGAATATGCTTAGTCTTTTAGAAAATTGCATAGGAGAGCATTAGTTTGATCACCAAGGCTCCTTTAAGCTTTTATCAGCAAGAAGCATTTCTTTTTGCATTAAAAATTTTGTATATCTTTAACCATTTCATTAGGAAAATAATTTTCAGGCTAATTCTTAAAAAAGGATCAATTATCCACCAAAAATTATAAGTATGAATTTGACTTTTGGATTACTTTCTTGATATTGAAAAATTGTAATTTCTGTATCAGACAGTAATAATCCTTAAAAACTGTATTGGATAGTGAAAAGTAATGATTTGATAAAAGAAATGAGGAAAATTATTAAAAAAGTATTTTCCAATAAATGTTATTAATGTAGGCTAAACTCAGTAAGAGGCAGAAATCATTACAAAATATAAAGACAGTGATGTAGATAACAATATCCAAGGTATAAAGAGGCTTTCTTTAGAGAGATTCTGTATATGTTCTTGCAAATTAGACAGTTTTTTAATGAAAAATGAAAGTTTCATATTTTTTCATGTATCTTATCTCCATAGCTAATCCTTTGCTGTACATTACATAATTCACATTCAGATTACTACAAAAATTGCTAAATAGTTGGCATTTTTTTTGGAAAATATATATTCAGAACACTTAATATAATATGGTTTTTCAGCTGTGGCATGAAGAAATCCAGGTTTCAAAGCACAGAACAGAGATGGCAGCATGCATGCAGATTTGTTGGTTGTCTCAAATTCTTTCTTTCTTTCTTTCCTTTCCTATTGTTTGATGTTTCCAACATCGTGAGTTAGCACCAAAAACAGATGGAGAAGAGGCATCATTCACTCTCATCTATTCTCTGCTGTCATATGTAATGCACTAAAAGTATAGCCACCATCCACAACCAAGCCCCACAGAACTTTCTGTGGTCTCTCCTGGCTGTTTCATATGCCTTAGTTCAATCTGCTGATAGCACAAACAGGGGGATATTCTTGAATGTTGTAGTAGAGGGAAACTTTCTCCTGCAACTGTGAGATAAATCCAAATTTTTGTAGTCAGTGGGTATAAATGTTGATTTGGATATATCTGAACTATACAACAAAAAGTTAACAACCAAGGCTGTCTACAAGAGCTCATGATATAAAAAGCTTCTAGGAGGATGAGGTTAACAAGAGGGGCCTGTGAGTTTTGACATACATCTTTCTTCATTGAAACATCTGTTTAGATTTGGTTAACTTCCCTTTTATGGCTTTGGTTATGCTACTTTCAGAAAAGGGCAGTCCAGGGTAGGGGCCAAATTGATGCTTTGAGTAGGTTTCCTTTTTTATGTTTTTCCATGAATTTTCATAGAAGGCAGTCCTTCATTAAGGTATGATGACAGATGCTCTTAGGGTTTGATTTGATGAGAAATATATGTTTTGAAGGATTAATAAAATTTTTCTTACGTGCATTGAGGCCCATGAGATTTCATTTATTTTCCCTACTTTTTGTTTCCCTCCTTCCTTTTTGAAATACCAGTTCTTGACTTCTGACAGATTCTAATGGTCAGTGAATGATGGCGGTGGAAGATTACCATGCACAACCTCATCTCTGTACAATGATAAAACAGGCCTCTGTGGGTGTGGTTTTTGGTCTCTTAATAGGGATCTGTCAAGTTCATAAGTTTTTAGTTGGTTAAAGAAGGTGAATTATTTTGTATGTGTAAACTGGTGTTTTAACCCCTACAAAGCAAGTGCTCTTTCAAATACTCTCAGTTTGTTTATAGTTTTTCATCTTTTTAGCCTTCAGTATTTGGATTTGTATCAAGAAAAGGAGTTTTTAGTCAGTTTGAATATGGAAAAACAACTTTAGTGGGATGGTTGAACTTTCTATAAGAATTCTTAAATTGTATGATTAACAATATGTTATTATTGTTACTCATTTTGGAGTTGAAAAGCTGACTGAATTACTCTGTTCAGATTAGAGTTTAGCAAGTGCCATACATATTTGCATGAGAATAGGTGATATGATACGAGGATAAAACAAGATTAAAACAGAAAGACCAGTTGAGAAAGAGTGTCTGTGGTAGTTAAGGTCATATTTAAATGGTTAGGGTATTATACCCTAGAAATTACATTTAGATTTAGTCAAACTGATAACAGTATTTCATAATGATTCACTTTATAAACAGATGTTAATGGTACGTGAAGAGGAAGACCCTCCAGAAGAAGAAGACCCAAAGAAGAAGAGGCGAGATCCAAATAAAGTAGACAAGAAATACCTTTGGCCCCATGGTTACACACCGCCTTTAAAGAATGTTCGGAAGAGGCGTTTTCGTAAGACACTGAGGAAGAAGGTAATGCTCTGAGTGTGTCTCTCTGTTTGACAGAATTTTTAGAGTATGACTATGAACTTCTGATTATTCCTCCCTTTTCTTAGTTATGATTATCAAGCATTTGGCTCACTTAAATTACAAAAGTTGAAAATTTTATAATCTTTGAGATTAGAAAATTCTGGTTTTATTATGGTACATGCTGGATGATTTTCCTACCTACCTATGTATGTATGGATGATGATGAGGTGCCTGAGGATTGGCAGAATGCAAGTATAGTGCCACTGTGTAAAGGCAAGGGGAACAAAGGTGAACATTCAAACTACAGAGTTAAAAGTATGTTGGTAAGTTGTGTGGGAGAGCAGTGATTGAGAGCTTGAAGGCATGTACAGAGCACCAGACTGGGGAGGACCAATGTGGTCTCATGAATGGTAGAGGATGTGTGGATCAGGTGTTTGCTTTTGAAGAATGTGTGTGAGAAATACTCAGATAAAGAGAAGAATTTGTATGTGGCATTTGTGGACCTGGAGAATGCATATGATAGGGTAGATAGATATGCCATGTGGAAGAAATGATTATACTATGTGAGGGGAAAGCTACTGGAAGCAGTGAGAAGTTTTTATAAAAGATGTAAGGTGTGTGTAATTATAGGAAGAGAGAAGACTGAGTGGTTTATAGGTGAAGGTTGGTTCTGCAGCAGGAATGTGTGATGTCACCCCGGCTGTTTAATTTGTTTATGTATTGTAGGTAAATGCCTTAAGAGTCTTGGAGAGAGAGGTGAGTGTGCAGTCTGTTAGGTAGGGGTAAGGAAGCTTGAGAAGCGAGTCAGTTGTTGTTTGTTGATGATACACCATTTGTGGCAGATTCGAGTGAGAAACTGCAGAAGTTGGTGACTAAGTTTGGGAGTGTGTATGAAAGAAGGAAGTTGAGAGTAAATATGAATGAGAGCATAGCAAATTAGTTTAGCAGGGCACAGGTACTGGTTGGTGAGGGTGGACATTGCAGTGAATGGTACCTTGGAAGCAGAAGAGTGTCATTGGGTGGACGAGGGAGCAAATGCTCTGGGAGCATTGAGGAATATGTGGAAAGAGAGGTCATTATCTGGGAAGGCAAAAATGGGTATATTTGAAGGTATAGTAGTCCCAATGATGTTGAATGGGTGTTAGGCATGGGCTGTAGATATGGATGTTCAGAGAAGGGTAGAGGTGTTGGAAATGAAATTTTAAGGTGTGTGAGGTGTTTTGAACAAATAAGTTATGAAAAGGTGTGTAATAAGAAGAGTGTGGTTGAGAAACCTAAAGAGAGTGCGCTGAAATGGTTTGGACATATGAAGAGAATGAGTGAGGAGAAGTTCACAAAGAGGATATATGTATTAAAAGTGGAGGGGACAAGAAGGAGACACAGTTGGAGATGGAAGGATGAAGTGAAAAAGATTTTGAGTGACTTGGGTCTGAACATGCAGGAGGGTTTAAGGAAAGCAGACAGCAGCAGCCAATTGGGTCCTTTTTAAATAGACTGTTGAGTCCAGGACTTTGTAAAGATACCCCTTAATTTGATACCCACATTCAGTGACTGCCATGTTGTCTAATTCATGTTGAAGTGTCTTGGCACAATAATATTTAGGGTGTATATGGAGGGAGATATACTGCATTTGCTTGCGATTATTGGCCTTTCTTGTGATAAGTAAGATCTTTGTGAGCCACTCTATATTGTATTATTGAAGAATGCTTGCAGTCTTTAGGTTGATATTTCATCTTAAGTATCATGTTCACATCTTTTAGAACCTGGACTTGCCAGAAATAGAGAAGGAAGTAAAGCGGCTGTTGAGGACCGATAATGAGGCAACCAGTATTCGCTGGGAAGTGATTCGTGAAGAAGATGAGAAAAAGAATAATGCTGATACTAACTTGTCATCATCCAACCTTGATGGTGAGTGAAAAATGTTTTGGATTGTATTTTTAAGATTTTGAAGAAACAATTTATGTATAATGCATCCTGAGTAACACTAAAAAGGTTTGCCTTCCATTTTGAGAGCATGCAAGAATTTCACAGAATAAAAGTTTTCACTTCTCTCCTCTGCAGTCTGTCACTTGAGCATGAGAGATTGTATAGGATGTTCTTGGAAAAATTGAGGTTAGAACATGAGTCACAGGGGTGAAGAATCCAGGTTGTGGAAATGAGTTATTTGAGAGGAGCATGTGGTATGACTAGATGAAATGAGGTAAGTAATGAGGGGGTGGATGAGATTTCATATGGCAGGGAAAGCAAAGGGAATGAATTGAGTAGTGGAAGAATGGGTGAAAAATAATACTTTGAGATGGTTTGGGCATGTGGAGAGAATTCAAGACAGGGAGCTTACAACAAGAATGTATGATAATCATCAAGGAGAAGAGTACTGGAAGGAAAGAAATGGAGGAAGAAGGCATGGAATGGTGTGTGCGAGAGAAGCTTGTAAGGACAGGGATAAATGGAGATTCTTTTGCTATGGCCACCCCCTTGATGGGAGTTTTCAGAGGGTACAGGTATCAGAAATATAGATAGTTAGATAGAAAGGACCTTCTGACACCCTGTTTATGGAACTGAACAATCTACATAACTCAGGACAACATGGTTCCAGCAGGAAGATCTTGCCTCTCTCAGTTGTGAAACCACTGTGATAAGATTGTTGAAACTTTGAAAAGCAAAGAAAATTCAGAAATGTTTGACATAAACTTTGCAAAAGCATTTGCCAAATGTAACCATGTACTCATAGCACATAGAATGCAAAAGATGGGAATAACAAAAGAATTGGGAGATGGATATACAACTTACTGATTGACAGATCATAACATAAAGTTGTTAACCATGCCATCCCTAGTGCCTCCATGGTAAAATGCTCAGTTCCCTATGGAACTATACTTGCACCCCCTTCCTGTTTCTCATTCTTATATCTGACATTGATGAATATATGAGCCAAAGTTTCATATCATCCTTTGCAGTTGATACAAAAATAATAATGATATCCACTTTAATAGAGGATGTTAAAGGCTATAATGAGACTTAAATGAGGTCTTTAACTGTGAAACCACTAACAATATGCTTTTCGATGGAGATAGGTTTCAACTCCTCTGGTGTGGGGAAAGTGAAGAAATCAAAAACATTACAGAAGACTGGACAGACACAGAGTCTGTCGTAAGCCATTGGAATACGTATTGTGATACACCTTGGAGCACAAATGTCTAATTCCCTAACCTTCAAAATGGAACACTGGTTGCCTAATGCAGAAGGATGGCAGATCTTCAAGACAAGGGAAGAAAAACCAATGAAGATATTGTTTGAGGTGCTAATTCTCTCATGAATTGAATAATGCTGTTTTTTAACATCACCTTACAAGATGGGCAAAATAATGGCATTGAAAATGTTCATTGACTTTTCACAGCCCATATTAATGAGGTAAAGGGAATAAATTCTTGGGAACAGCTGAAACCTCTGAGGCTATACTCCCTTGAATGCAGACAGATGTATATCATCATGTATATCTAGAAAACCCCAGAAGGGGTAGTTCCCAATTTTCATTGGGAAATAACTGCCTACTGGCAAGATAGGTATAGAAGACTGTAAAATACTACCCTTGAAATCCAAGGGTGCATTATGTACAAAAAGAGAAAACACCTTGCCAACTATCATTAGAAACAGCATGGGATTCATAACAGAAAAGTTTAAGAGTGCACTGGACAAGTACCTGTAAAATTTACCAGACCAGCTAGGCTGTGAGGGCTATGTGGGCTTTTGGGCTGAAGCTTCCAACAGCTTGGTCAACCAATGACCCAACCCATCAGCCTGGGCCCAGCCTCAGCTGCGGAGGTAGAAGACCCTCAAAGACTTCATCAGGTATTCTGGGCAAGCTCTGGCTTCCTCACCTCACCTGTTGCAATCTTTCCAGTAAGGCAGTGGCAGCTCATTGCTCTGGGCCTGCCCTTGGTTAGTCTTAGACTGCAACAGAAATGATGTCTTTGTTTCACTTACTTCTTGCTGCCCAACAGCACAGAATTCTCTTGGATTGCACACTGGCTAGTCTTTTACCAGACCAATTTTTTTTTTTTTTTCATCCCATAGATTGGTATCCTTTGTTTTTCTTTTTTATATATTATTTACTTTATAAAGAATATGGTGTACTGTAAGTATGTTTTGGTCAATGTTTTGGTATACAAACACCTGATCCATGCACTATGTATCATTCCAGATACCATATTGTTCCTCTCCAGTCTGATACTCTTTGCATGCCGCCACCCTCTTAGTCTTTACTTTCCCATATATTTTACTTGGTATGCTCAACTAACTTGTACAGTCCCACTGTAATTTGAGCATATGCTATTGTCCCTCTTGCCTTTCAGATACATGTTTAATCAGTATTTTTCACTCAGAGAGAGAGAGAGAGAGCTGTTTCAGCTTCCAGAATGAGGTGCATCCATGTGAATTCACACCATCATCCATGATTAAATATATAAGATTAGCAGATGCAGAACTCAGAGACCATATAGAAACCAGCTTTGGCCTCTGACATCATTGTGTAGGGATGAGATAATGCTAAGTAACCACCTACCCTTATTCATTTTCACATGATTTCCAGGTACTGTACAGACTTGTCGAACTTTGCTTAGTGTTGGCTTATGTTACCTTGACTTGTGTTTTTTACTTTACTTGATGTCAAATAGATGTTACTGGGTTATAATTGTGTATCTCCCATGTCACAATTTGTAAGTACTTTGTTGTATCTTGACTGCATAGTGTACTCAGAGACATTACTGGTGTCAGCTGCCACTGTACGTTTGTTTTGATGGGTTGGACTTACTACTGCTTTGTTATTCATGTGCTTTGTATTTCTATTTTTTTTGTTTCTTTGATCAGAATGATTTAATAGATTATGGTATATTTGACCTGTGTTTTGTGTTTATTGATAGAAGTATTGTACATAGATATGGGTTTGAATGGTCGTACATGATACAAGGGACATTAATGAACTGTTTCATAAGAGGTGGGACACTAGGTGAACCAGTTGAGAGGTTGACTTATTATTGTTTTGTCTGTGAATTTAGTTAAAGCTTTGTTTTCCTGTAACTGGTGGAAACTCCTGATAATCCTTTATGTTGAGATCAGATTATGACTTTGTGTCACTGGTAGGGAAGGTGAAAACAGTCCCAATAGCCTAAGGTCCCTTGCCTCAGCTAGCGTTATAATGAGACACCAGGGATACCAGATTGAAGGTAGTTTATCAGGAATAAATTCTTATAATACATGGGATTGTTCCCTTACAACACTTCACTGTTTTTTGTTTGTTTGTCGTACACAACACAAGTGGTTGCTGTTGTGCTGCTTGACTTTTGATGAAGTAGGAATAATCTCATAACCCTATTTCATTGATGTGGGAAACAGAGATAGACCTCAAGGCTTAACATTTCTAGTGTATTGATGTTATGCTAGAGGAACTGGTTTGGAGAGTGATTTATGAGGGGGAACCTTTAAGATTCTTTCATGGGACTGGTCTGTATGGAAGTGCAACCTAGCCTTGGCCTTGAAACAGTTTTGATTGAGGTTTGGTTGTATATCATATGCAGAACCTGAGTTCAAGGTAATGAAATGATGTCAGAGAAGAGGTTTGGTTGTATATCATATGCAGAATCTTAGCTCAAGGTAATGAAATGATGTCAGAGATCCTTGGATGAGGTTATCTTGGTCAAGAGGGTCAGAACTTTCTTACAGATCCTTGTATCTTGTTGAAGGTCCATAAGCTTTCAAGAACAGATTGGGCTTAGAACAGAATCTTAGTTTCCACTGTAGGTCTGGGGCCAAGAGAACAATCATTCTTTCTATCTGTTCCTTTGTTAGAGGCTCCATTATAGCCAGAGGAAGTGAAAAACTAGTCTTAAAATTTGCCATGCTTTAGTTATTTGGCCACACATGAGAAGGTAGAGAGCTCCAAAGTCTTAAGGTGTAGGGAAAGACAAAGTCATCAGAATGCCCCAACCATGAGTTTACATGAGAAAGACAGATAGACCAGGAGGCCTGATTGGCCCACAACTGGGTTTTCTGGTAAAAAAAAAAGGAAAAAGTTTAATGATAAGAAGATATAATTCCACTCAGCAGTTTTTTTAAGCTATCACTGACTCCCCACTGCTGCACATTAGCTTTTAACCGCTGTCGTTTATACAGTTAATTCTGGCGTTTTTCTCAAAGTATACCTGAATTTATAAGATATTTGTCTAAATGACATTTGAAAGTATTTGTGGTCTTAGCATTCACTATGTCTGATGGTAACTTATTCCAGTGCTCAACACATCTATAGGAAAAGAAGTTTTTTCTCAAGTCCATACAACATCTTTTAGCCAATGCCACAGAGCAATCATGTGATGCAGCATCTAGCTGAGTATTGCATGGTCTACCTAGTGCTGGGGGCGCACAAGCAACAAGCTCTCAGGAGCATAAACCAAAGTAATACCTATAGAAGAGGGAAGGTGCACCAGTATTGCTGCTTAGGGCAAGAGGGTCAAGTTTGGAAGTTAAGATGGTTTAGTTTATAAGTAGGACCACTTTTGACTCAACTCTGTCAAGTAAGGATGCAGAGCTAGAGCCACCCAAGATGTGAGAGCAGTACTCCATACAAGGATGGATCAATCCTTTGTATAAATGGGGGACTGTTCAGAAGAAAAGAAATTGTGACATCTAAACAGGACTCCCAGTTCTGTAGAGGCAGACTTAGCTATTTCTTCTGGGTGGAGTTTCCAAGAAGAGTAGATGTTACAGTAATACCAAGTATGTTCATTGAGTCAAGAGGTAGAATTACAGAACCATCAAAGGAGACAGGAAAGTTGTGTGAAATTTTTGATAGAGAAATGGGTAGAAACTGGGTCTTGGAGGCATTAAACTTAACTATATATCATTTATCCCACTGAGATATCCTGTACCAGTCTGAAGATATTATGTCCCATTCTGAGTTTATTGAGAAAGTTGTGTCAAGATGAGATGCAGATCGCATGAAAGAAGAAGGTGCAGAATTGAAAGATTAGGAGAAATGCAGTGTTGGTACATGTATGAGTGCTTTTGGTTATTTGTGGAAAAGAGGAAATCATTTTCTATGTCTATGATGCCCGTTCCCTCCCGGAACTCCCATCAAGGGCATGTCCTTATATGTCTCCTTTGCATATACCATTCCATGCATTCTTCCACAATTTCTCTCCCTCTAGTATTCTTCCACTGTGTTTCCCTAGGGGTACTTCCTCTCACACCAATCCCTTTAAATATACTATCATACACTTTCCTTGTATACTCTCCTTTCTGCATTCTTGCCACATGCCCAATCCCACTCAGAGTACACTAATACCCTGGTTAGCGCTGTTTTATGTGACACTTTTACTTGCATCTTGGAGCTCTAGTTTTACTAGAAACAAAAAAATGAAAAAAAAAAATAAAATCCATAAAAGTAGCCAACAGTCAGGAGTACAAATACTCACAGCATGCTGAGAGAAGCTCCTTTTGTTTATACTGGCTGTGCCAGTCAGAACACTGTACGCACATCCACTCACATCCAGTTAGAGCCGAATGCTCTCTTCTGTTATTCCAGCACTAATTTTGCTGTGTTACACTAGACAGCTACTTGACTCACTAGTTTTTCAGTATTACTATGCAAATTTTTTACCCATCATATGTAGATGATGGGCTGCTAGTGTATCAAAATTGCCTTCAAAAAGCCTCTCCTTTGATGTAAAATTACTAATGTTGAGGCAGTTGGAAGCTGGTGAGCATCAACTTGTTGTTGATAATGCTTTCAAATTGGCTACATCGATGATGAGAACCATTACTAAGAATGCAGACAAGATAAAAGCTTCTGCCATGATGAACAAGACATTAACAACAATGAAGGTGACTCATTCAAGGAGCAGTTTTTAAGGAAAAATTGAAAGTAGGCCAAGTGGAGGTTGTGGTAGTTGGATGACCCTCAGCTTTTGTGAGGAGCACTTGGCAACACACACCATGTGTGTGACCACACCTTTCTGCTATGTCACTCCATATATTAAATTATCATGTGACGTAATGTTGAAGAGATACATTGTTACTCATTAATACATACATTCAATTTTGTGGGTAGACGTTAGCTGCTCAGGAGCCTCTGGCAGTTCTGCGGCTATTGTTATAGGAGAAACCAATAGACACATCACCAACTCACCAATTACTATGATGTCTTTTACCACCACTGTCATCATCATCACCACTGTCATCACCTAAATCATAATTTCAGTGATTCAGAGATCGATTAGCTTCTTCCAGAGTAGAGCCACATGATATCCAATGCCTTTTGCCTTCCTCCCACTCACCCAATGTGTCTCACCAACACACTGCCCCTCTCACTCATTCTACTACAGTTGTTACTAGTCATCAAATGACTATCATTCATGATACAATATTGTACATTGTTTAATTGTTATTGATTAATAAGATGTGTTACTTTAATGATCTGTGGTTGTTAATACCTGTAACCCTCATATACAACACTGTATATATCTCATAGATAAAAAAGTCATCAGAAACAAATCTCTATATATGCAATGATATAATGACCCTGTAGAGAGCTGTTTCGCTTAGCGCTCCATTTTCCAGGAATGTATCCTGAGCACTAAACAGGGTATTAGTGTATTGCGTTTCACCCTCTCTGCCACTCCACAATTCATTCCCTGCCATAACAGATCTTGCATACATCCCCTCATTCCTTCATTCCATCTGGTCAGACCACAAGCTCCTCTCAAATAGCTCATTTCTACAGCTTGTATTCTTGACTTTTATGACTAATTCCATGTTCATGTTTCAGCTGCATAAGTCAGGGTCGGGAGGACTGTGCTGACCCTTAATCTTTCATTCACTTCCAAACTATACACCTAAACCCTTTGTTATTTTATTAAGGGTCACAATGACTCTTCAACTTTCTACTGCTTTCTCCCTCATCTTTCCTTCCATATCATACTTACCCATGATAGCTCCCAAATAGATTCTGTCATTTCCTCCAATCTTTTTCCCCATATATCTGTAACACATTTTAGTGTATTTTCTTCTCAGGGCTTTCAAAGATCTGCACTTTTTCTCTGTTTCTTCTCAAACACCATTACTTTACTTTTACTTGCATTTACTTTTAATTGCCTATGCTTACACACATCATAAAGCACAGTTACAAGCATCTACAACTCCTTTTCACTCAAAAAATAAGAAAAAAAAAAAGCATTATCCACAAACAATCTTGTCACTAGCCACCACACCTCATCACCACACTCCATCTCTACACCCTCTTTCCCTATTTTTACTTTCATATCTCTTATCACTACATCTGTATGTATGTGAGAAAGCCACGGTGTCATCACCTAGTCCTACATCACACCCACCAGTATAGATTTTTTTCACTCAGCTCTCCATGCAGTCTTACACATGCATCACCATCCAACAGTTGACCCCTTACCCATTTATCCCTAAAAAATCTCATAAAGAATTCCACTCAGCTCTGTCATACACTTTCTACTGATACATAAAAGCTGCATACAGCTTCTTACATTCATTAGACACTTTCTCATTGTCATTCTCACAGTAAAAATTTGATCCACCCCTACCTTTCCTAAAACCCCCTTGCTCCTCACTTATTCTACAATCTGTCACATCTGTTACCCTGTCAATCAACACTCATCCATACACTTTTCGTGGTATACTAAACTGACTATTTCCCACTTGTTGTCCACAAAATGCCTTGTCCATGGCCATATATTTTCAAAGGTTTATTGTGAGTACAAGCGTATGATGCTTTAAGGATGAAATCATCATACATCTGGCTGCAGAAACTAGTGTCTCTAATGGTGTGAGCACCAGCAGCCCACCTCAATATGCCTCAGGCTATCTCTAGGGAAGGATTATCTTTCTTTGCTCTTCCTGGCTGCCACTTCGTTTTGGGAATTTCTCTTCTGGGCCCTGTATTTCTTCCACTTATGCTTCAAGATGGTTGGCTCTTACCCTTCTAAGGAGGAGAAAGCCCGAATTCTTACCTAGAAGCAAGAAAATGTAGGTAGACTTGAGAGTTATAGGCAGACTTGGTGCTCAGAATGCATAATCAGGTGGTTCCTTCCCCCAGCACCTCATCAGTGTCTTGCCTCATTCATGAAATCAAGACACTATTGATCCTAAATGTAGACCTAAAATACTTCAGGAACCTTGCCAGTTCCATATCCAGATGTCTGCAGAGGGTATTCAAGGCCAAAGGAGAGATGACTGAAATGTAGATGTGACATTACCTCTGAAAATATTTGTGTGTGTGTATGTGTGTGTGTGTGTGTATGTGTGTGTGTGTGTGTGTGTGTTTGGGGGGGGGGCAGACAAGGCTTTTTGTGGACACTATAATTACTATATACAACCTTAGCACCTTCACTTTTGAATAAAGAAACAGTAATAACTTTCATCCATCCTCAGGCACAACCTTCTGTTTTCATGGTAAATTACATATCAAATGCATCCACTCTATCACTTTTTCTCCTCCATAATTCAACATTTCAGCCATAGTCCCATTCACTTTCCTACCTTCAACCTCATTATCACTCTTTTTATTTTAGAGATATATTTTAATTTAGTAGTACGTACATATACTAACTTCAGCAGAGATGATTCTACTTCGTTCCTTTTCTTCACTTACCTCTCTACAAGCAATGTAGAGTTTTTTCAAGTGAGTAAGGCATGTGTACATGTAGGAAGAGAGGAAGGTGAGTGGTTCTAGATGAAGATGGTTTTGTGACAAGGATGTGTGATGACATCATGGCCCTCTAATTTACTTATGGATGGGATGGTGAGGGAAGAGATTGCAGGTATCTTAGAAAGAGGAGCAGTTTTGAATTCTGCTGGGCTTTGTGGGGCCTGGGAGGTGAGTCAGTTGTTTGTTGTTAGTACAGTATTGATGGTGGATTCTAGTGAGATATTGCAGAAGCTGCTGTCTGAGTTTAGGAGAGCATCTTAAAGGAAAATGTTAAGAGTAAGTGTGAGTGAAAGTAAGGTTATTCAGTTTATCAGTGAAGACAGACAGGTTGGTTGGAGTGTGAGTTTGAAAGGAGAGAAACTGGAGGAAATGGGACGGTTTAGATACCTAGGAGTGGACATGGTAGTGATCGGAACTATGGAAGCTGACCTGAGTCATAGAGTGGGTGGGGGGGCTAAGGGCATGGGCATGTCGAGGATTGTGTGGAAAGAGAGGCCATTGTTGGTGAAGGCAAAGATGGGCATGTTTGATGGAGTAGTAGTCCCATTAGTGTTTTATGGATGTAAGGGATGGGCCATAGATGAGAAAGTGCAGAGCAGCATAAATATGTTGGAAGTCAAATGTTTGAGATTTTTTTTTTTTATGCTGAAGGCTCCAGTCATGGACAAAAGTCCACATCAAGGCCAGGCATTAATTGATATATAGAGAATTATGAAATAGAAATGAAAAAAGAAAAGAGAAAGGAAAGTATTTACAAATTTTTGAGAAAGTGAAAGACCAGTCTTTTGAAACAAGCAAGGTCATAGTTACTGGAGAAGACATGGGAAAGTAGAGAGTTCCATAGATTCAACGTGTAGGGAAAGAAAAAGGTATCAAAATGGCCCACCCTTGAGTTGCCAATGGCCCCGCAATAATCATGTGACACAGCAGCTTGCCTAGTATTATGTGGTCTAGCTAGTGGTGAGGGCGTACAAGCAGCGAGCTCTTGGAAGCAAATTCCAAAGTAACACCTATAGAAGAGGGAAAGTGATCCAGCATTGCGGCATAGGGCAAAGGGGTCAATTTTGGAGGTTAGCCTTGGACAGTTTATAAGTTGAACTGCTTTCAACTCAACTCTGTCAAGTAAGGAAACAAAGCTAGAACAACCCCAAATGTGAGAGCAGTACTCCATACCAGGATGAATCAGTCCCTTGTATGAATGGAGCAACTGTTCAGAAGAGAAGAAGTTTCATCATCTAAACAGGACACCCAATTTCTTAGAGGCAGACTTAGCTATTCCTGTAATATTGGATTTCCAAGAAAGAGTGGATGTTACAGAAATACCAAGTATGTTCATTTGGTCAAGAGGAGAGATGAGAGCTGTGAGGAGTTTTCGATAGAGAGATGGGTAGAAATTGGGTCTTGGAGGCATTAGACTTCACAAGATTTTGTGTACCCCACTGAGATATCCTGTCCAAGTTTGAGTTTATTGTGGAAGCTTTGTCAAGGCGACATGCAGATCGAGTGAGAGAAGAGGGAGCAGAATTGAAGGATGTAGGTGAATGCAGTGTTGAGTCATCAGCATATGAGTGCATTGACTTATTTGTGGAGAAGAGGAAATCGTTGAAAAAAACGAGAAAAAATGAAGGGACAGGACAGACCCTTGAGGGACACTGCTTTTGATGGACAAGAGGGGGTAGGCTGATCCATCAACAAGCTCAGAGATAGATCAGCCAGAGAGGAAGCTAGATATGAAGGAGCAAAGCGAGGGAGGGAAGCCAAAAGAGGGTTGATTGACTAATATATGATGGGGTTGAGAGAGCAGAAGAGGGTGTGCTGAAATGGTTGGACATTTGGAGGGGATAACTTGAAGAGAGATCAAAATGAGGGCATATGTTCAGAAGTGGAGGGGACAAAAAGGAGGAGACCAAATTGGATATATAAGGATGGAGTGAAAAAGGTTTTGAGTGCTCGGGGCCAGAACATGCAGGGGGGTTTAAGGCATGCACTGGATAGAGTGAATTTGAGCTATGTGGTATACAGGAGGTGACATGTTGTCATTGGATTGAACCAGGGCATATGAAGTGGTGAGGGGAAGATGACTGACAGGCAGTTAAAAAACAGGGTATCTGTGTTCAAAGTGGATGGGACTAGAAGGGGGAAGATCAAATTGCAGATATAAAGATGGAGTGAAAAAGATTTTGAGTGCTTAGGGCCAAACATGCAGGAGGGTTTAAGGCATACATGGGAGTGAGTGAATTTGAAAAATGTTGTATATAGGGATGACATGCTGTCATTGGATTGAACCAGGGCATATGAAATGGTCTGGGGAAATGCATGTGTAAGAGTGGATGGAAAGTTGAATAGAAGTTTCAATATGCATATGGGTGTGAAGCAGGGCTGAATGAAGTCTCTGTGGCTTTTTAACATATATATGGATGGAGTGATATTTGAGGTGAAAGCAAAACTAAGGAAATGGGGGAGTGTTTAGAGATGGAGTGCAGTTGTGAGGTAAGGTGGCTAGTAATAAGCTTGTTTGTGGATGATACTGTGTTGTTTGCAGAGAGTGAAGAGGAGTGCAGAAGGTTGTAAGTGTGTTTTATGACGTATATAAGGGTAGGCGATTGAAGGAAAATTTGAGTAAAAGTAAATTAATGGTGTTTGAAAGGAAACACAGTGAAAGTATAGACTTTGCAAAGTCACAACAGGGTGAGAGAAGAAAATGTACTAAACAGTGTTATAGATTTGAGGGAGGGAGGGAAAGAAAGATTGGAAGAGGTGACTGAATTTATTTATCTGAGAACTATCTTGGGTAAGTTTGATGATATGGAAGGAGAGATAAGGGAGAGAGCAGTACAGGGAAAAAAAGTCATTGAGTCCCTTAACAAAATAATGGAGGGTAGAAGTGTTAGTGTGGAAGTGAACAAAGAATTAAGGAACAGCATAGTCCTCCCAAACCTATCCTGTGCAGCTGAAACATGAAGTTGGGATGAGTCACAGAGGTTAAGAGTTCATTCTATGGAAATGAGTTATTTGAGAAGAGCATGTGTTATGACTAGATGGAATGAAGAAAGTAATGAGGGGGTCTATGAGAGATTTAGTAAAAAGGGAATGAAGTATAGAGTGGTAGAGTGGGTATAACATAATACTTTGAGGTGGTTTGTGCTTGTGGAAAGAATGCAGGATGGGGAGTTTACATGTAGAGTGTATGATAATGCAATCCAAGGAGATAGTGTGAGAGGAAGACCACCTGTGGCATGGGAAAATAGAGTGGAAGCATACTGGAGGGAAAGAAATGGGGGAAGAATTTGTGGAAAGGTGTTTGTGAGGGAGGAATGTACAGTGAGGGATAAGTGGAGACACTTTGCCATGATAGGTAGATAGAATTTGTGGTGTGAGGTGTTTTGATTGAGCAAGTATTGGAAGGATAATAAATATGTGTAGTAATAAAAAGAGGGTGGTTGAGAGAGCAGAAAAGGATGTGCTGAAATGGTGTGGACTTATCGAAAGAATGAGTGAGGAAAGGGTGACAAAGAGGATATATGTGTCACAAGTGGAGGGAACAAGGAGAGTGGGGAGACAAACATGGAGATGGAAGGATGGAGTGAAAAAGATTTTGAGCGATCGGGACCTGAAAGTGCAGGAGGGTGAAAGATGTGCATAGGATTGGAACAATGTGGTATACTGGGGTTGATGTGCTGTCTGTGGACTAAGCCAGGGCATGTGAAGTGTCAGGGGTAAATCATGGAAAGTTCTGTGGGGCCTGGTTGTGGATAGGGAGCTGTGGATTTGGTGTATTACACTTGTCAACTAGAGAATGGAAGTAAGCAGATGTGGCCTTTCTTCGTCTTTTCCTGGCTCTTCCTTGCTAACGTAGGAAATGATGATCGGGTATGAACTTAATTAGGTTGCATCTGCCCCATTAGAAAATCTCACCCAGTATCTTGAGTACATAATGTTAGTTGTGACAAAATAAAACATATGTTGAGATGTGGAAGATGGAACAGTAGTGAAACAAGAGATGTCAGGGAGACCAAACTCAGATATCCTTCCTACTACTATGAAGTTTTACATATTTATTTATTTATTATACTTGATCGCTGTTTCCCGCGTCAGCGAGGTAGCGCCAGGAAACAGACGAAGAAAAAAT
>JAYMFT010134178.1:2500-10900 GCA_038088735.1 Panulirus argus
CCACTGAGGTCTGTTGACATTGCTGTTGTATTTTTCTTTTCCTTTCCAGCAATTCTGTGTAACTCATCAAATTGAGAGGATCAGACTATTGCGGCATATTCCATGTAGCTTAGGGCCGATGTACCGCAAAACAGTTTTGTAAGTGAGTAAAGTGCAGTTTGCCTCCATCATCTTGCTTCTCACAATGTGATCTGATGACAAGTTACGCATGATTTTGCTCTCTATGTCTCGTTCACAGGACGAAACACGTAACTGATTTCCTCCGAGTTAGTATGTTAAAATCACTTGTTCGTCTTCCTTACAATATTTCGTCGTCTCTTTTGTCTCAGACGTCTCTCATAGTTTTGGCATCGTCGGCAAGAACGTTTGAAAAGGTTCCTATGATTTGCTGTCGTCTGTCCCCTTTCAGTCAGGAAGCTGTTCGTCTGTCTGAGTAACCATCGTCTGATCCCAACCTCGACTTCTGGCTTCACCATCAATCTTTTGTCGGGGACGGTACCAAAGGCCGTCTGAGAATATCCAAGAATACATAATCCATCCATCCATCCCCATTCTTCTTGGATGTCGCTTACGCTGTCATAAAAATCCATCAGATTAGTCACGCGAGATAATTTCATTCCGAATCCATGTTGTCTCCCATCAAATCATCTTGAGTCAGCAACTTGCTCCTTTTTCTACTTCTTGCTTCTTGCAGTCCATTTTCGTTAGCGATACAAGTCTCTTGTTCAGGGATGCTGGGTCTCTCACATTCGTTTGTGACGTTGCTCTCTATTGAGATAGGTCCTGGGAAACATCACGGATGGTTACGTAATCGTCTTGGTTCACACTCTGGGTACAAACGAGGATATGATTACCGTGTCGGACATTCAGAAAATTTTGTTAGATTAAGATAGGTTTGTTAGGTTAGGTTAGGTTAAGTTAGGTTAGGTTTGTTAGGTTAGATTAGGTTAGGTTAAGTTAGGTTAGATTATGTTTGCTGGGTTAGGCTATGTTTGCTGGGTTAGGTTAGGTTAGGTTTGTTATGTTAGGTTTGGTTTGTTAGGTTAGGTTAGGTTAGGTTAGGTTAGGTTTGTCAACGTCTATCCATTCCTAAACTTCGATAATTTCCACTGGATTTATTACAACATTTAGTGCCATATCTTTCCTTTCCCCTGGTTGGCTTTAGTGGTACACACACACACACACACACACACACACACACACACACACACACACACACACACACACACCTCTCACTCGTCGATTGTAAACACGTTCCGACACTTCCTATCCTCACAAATGGCCTCGTTTGCATCTCTAACTTATTCTCTATTCAGATCTCCGTCTAATAATTTCGTCCTTTACTGTTGATCTGCAAATTTATAGATTTATATCATTTTTTTTTTTTCTGACTTATCGACCATTTTGTCTTTTATATCTCACACGTGCAGTTGGGCTGTGGGCAACTGCACCTGCCTTTTCGATCTCATGCATTCATTTCTGGACGTTTTGCACCTTTTCAGTACAGACTGACTTTCCTCATGTTCCTATCTCCCACAGTGTGACTCTACGTTCCCTTGCCTTTTCACATTTGATAAACCATTCCTTTCTCTCTCTCTCTCTCTCTCTCTCTCTCTCTCTCTCTCTCTCTCTCTCTCTCTCTCTCAGTGCACCCATGTTGTTGGGAGTACACGCTTCTCTCTGCCCTTTTTGTAGATTTTACATAACCTCCTACCGCTGTATTGCGTTATATGTTTTGGAATCCGACCTACTAGTCTGTCTCCTTGAAATAGGCTTTAAGTTAAAGCTTTTCAATTTTCTTTTTTTATACTTTCTTTACTGATTTAGGACCCTTTCTTTTTTCTTACCTCTTTCTTACGTCTGAGTTACTATGTGAACACTTTTTCCCAAGTATAGGCCCATTGGTAATGTCTTTTTTTGTTTCGAAGCCGCTGTGTGTCAAGACGATATCCATTTCAGATTATACATCTCCCATGTCGGTGTAAAGGAGATCTCTTTTCCCAGCCACTCGAATAGACTGACTGACCAGTTGTTTTCATCCTCATTCGGATCTAAGTCATCCCAGTTCATTTCCATAAAGATGACGACGTCTCTAGCTTTACCGCTAATCTGCATGGTTACCTTTGATAAGACTCAGAACAAAATGTCAACAGCGGACACCAAGAATAGGGGAGTGACATTTCTTAAATACATTTTCTATAGCTTATGTCTAGCCCAGTGAACAAGGGTCCATTGCTCAGTGTGTGTTGCTGGTGTGTGGTTGTGATCCGCGCTCTTCGTCCGAAGTGTGATAAAATGTGAAACTTGTGGGTGGTGGAGATATGACAGTGGAGTTGGCGCTGTGATATGGAGTATTGGCATCGTAGCCCAAGTGACGTTTGAGTACAATATGTGACGCGTGGTTATTGTTGACTGTACTGACGAAACGGTTTCGGATTTTCATCTTTTCTTTTTCTTTCCCCTATTTTTGAGGAAGTGTTAAGTGTTCTGCGAAGGAAATGGTGTCCACTTTATTGCGTGAGACCAAGTGACAACACCCACGTGGCGGCCCCCCACTCCACCACGAGCCTTCAGGCAATTGGCCAGTCACCATAAGCGGTAATTTGCAGGCTCCCTGATTGTCATCCTGCAGCCAGTCAACAAAGCAGTGAGTACTATGTTCGTGTCTGTGGTAGACTTGTGGCCCTGTGGTGCTCGTGTGAGACCAGGACATTGCTTTGGAATCCCGGATAAGGGAAATATACAGGATGAATTTCCTGCCGTTGATTGTCAACATTGTGTGATTAGTAATTACGACCGTATTTTCCATTATTCAAGTTAATCATTTTATCAGAAGTTCCATTTGATGATTCGTTTTAAGGTACTGTTTTGCTTCAAGTGTGCCACATTGCTGAATGCTTAAAACTGAGAGAAATCACGTATACGAGACTTTTACAGTTGCTAGGCTGGTCTAAAGCGGAGACGATGTCGAACATAATTCACCGGCGCGAGAGTTAGGCACTACAAAAGTAGTCAGGTGCGCTATGTCAGAGGGATATTATAGATTACCTTAAAAGCGAATAAGAAGAATAAGCATCACTATTTTATAAACCTCTGTCTGACTTAACCCGAGCACTCAAAGATCATTATCAGCAACACTAGCACTTCCAGTAAAGCATGAGTAGTAAGAGTTGTGTACCCAATAGACGTTAGTGATTGTACATCCGAGCGATTCATGATGCCTCTTGATCAAGCATTTGCCGATATGACGTAAAATATTGTGTCTAATGACCGAACGAGAGAAACATGGCCAAGCACATCCTGCTAGGCTGACCGGCTGTCAAGTTGTACACATTTCAAAATCGTTTACTCTAGTTATTCCTTAACATGCTCGAGAATCCAAGTTTTTACGTGAGGTGGCCGAGCAATTCCTAATTGGCCGTCTGATGATTTTACCCCCATCTGCGGTGGGATGTAGGCGTTACTTGTTGATAGTACTGATGGCGCCGGGGACTACGGCACAAGCATCCGTCAATAGTATAAAAGTCAGAGAAAAGTTAGGGAACTTCTAGACAGATGCTTGGAGCAGTTAACTCACTTCCTAAGGTCTAAGGTGCAACTTGGGATTGACCCCATTCAAAGGGTTCCTCCTATCTTTCCAGAGATTTAGCAAGCGGCGGAGATAGGATGAGGAACCCATGCATAAAATACCTGTGTCACCCAGCTACTTCGTTGAAAGCGCAGCCTCTGTCCACAATTTTTGAGTCGAGGATATTCACACACGCTAACGAGCCTTGTCAGCTTCGGGCGACACACCTCGAGCTTCTATATCGTGACATGAGTTCCTGACTTTCATTTTGAGGGAACGGCTCTAAGATAGTCTGATCCTACGTCCAGCATGCTGGAGATTGATCTGCCTAACGGGTTGGAACGTTCTGGCTCATATTGATGATAGCGTAAGCTCCTGGTTTACATGCGTGTCACGAGCAGCGAAAAGATGGTCAGACTTGACCGGAGACTAGAACAAGAGAGTTGTGAAAGCTTTCCCCGTCCAGTTGGCATGCTGAAAGCAGTCATAGATTGGCTTTGAGTGTCTGGTGGAGGGCTGACGGAAGAAGCCATGAAGTAGATCATACGTCGAAAAGTTTTATTGCTGTGCCTTGAGTAAGTCGTCCAGTATCATATGAGGAAACCTATTAGATACCCTAGTAACCCGGTGTAGCGCACGAGCACCAGTCAGTGGACTTCAGCTGTCCATAGGAACAAGAATGAGTGGTGCATTCCAAGGGGAGGTGGACGGCTGCAACATGTCTTTTTAAGCACTTCTCTGCAGCAGCCTAGTATATGAGTAAGGCAAATAATACGTAGGAACATAAACAAGACTGATGCCTAGTTGAGGAGATATATAGAGTGTAAGATAAGGTTAGTCGCGCCTAAAGGCCTTCCTCCCTTTAAAGCATCAACAGCACGTTTCTGGTTGGCGAGTCCTGAAAAGGAAAAAGGACATTTTTTTGGTTATTTGACCATCAGCAGTAGGCTGGCATTAAGCTGGAGGCATCTGAAGGAAAAGGAAAAGAGCACGCTTGCTTGCGCCTCGCGTTTTTCATGCATTTCCTTTACGTGTGCCTTTGAAAACAAAGAAATTCCCACTCCGTCACGAGATATATCACGTGACAGTCCACTGGCCATAGAGACATTCTTAAATCTATCCTTTAGTCTCATGAAGGTTTGGCTTGTGCCAATCCTTCTCGTCTGGACCGTTTCTAATTGAACGAGAGAGCAAACCCCTCTCCTACGAGCCCCCTTTGGGCACGCGCAGGCTGCGCCGGTAGGCATTTGATACTGAAGGATGGAGGTTTAATCCTGCCTTAGTGAGACTGTTAGCAAGTAGGATTACATCATATGTCACTGGGGCGGGATCATAGCCGTGGAAATAGACGTCCGCTGGGGTGGATGGGATTAATGATGCTTCAGGCTGCGTCAGTGCCGAGGGTTACCCTTGCAGGCTTTGTGACAGGGCGTCATCTCCACGTGCGGTGTGAGGAGTCAAGGCATCCCTGAGAGTAGAATTACTGAAGGAGATATGTAGTCATCGGTGGGTCAAAAATGAGACAATCTATGTTCCGTGTGTACATAACCCACGGATAGGTTAGGGCACTGTATTATATTCTCTACCACAGGATGGAAGCCTATCAAAATATCACCTCTTAAATTTGATGTCTAGGGCATACCTGGTGAGGTCTTCGAGGGTCTTCTACCCTACAGCTTGGGGTGGGCCCAAGCTGTTGGAGATTTGGTCGTTGGTCAACCAAGCCGTTGGAAGCTGCAACATGGGTTTTTAAAGCGTGGTCCAAGGTCCATTTCTCAGTGAATAGATTTTACAATCACCACTATCTTTAGGAAGGGTTGGGTTGTATTATTTGTTCTTGACTGTGATTTCAGACCCGATATGATATTGGATATGCTACTGGTCTACTGACACACCGGGTGTCTCAAAGTGGTCCACATACCTAAAAAGGTTAAACGCTCCTGTTATATCACTTTCCAAGTTTTGGCCTTTTTGTGGTGCCATTAATGAATCCTTTCTTGTTCCATAACTTATTCATCTCCATTAAGTTCCATCAAGTTCACTTCTGCTCATTTGTAAATCGTGTTTTCTCCAAGTCTATTTGCATCGCCGTTTGATCAGTCTCTGAACCAATCATTTTGCTTACTCTGGTGGCATCAGCAGACCTCCTGCCTATGCTATGCTTTCCTTCCTTTACTTTCCTTTTGATGTTTGATATAGATAGTACAAAGATTACTGGGGCTAATCCAATTCCCTGTGGTACACCGGGTAGGATACCCTCCTCCTAAGAAATGGTTCCGTTTGCCACCTCTTTGAACTTTCTGACCGTTAGCAACTCTACAATCCATTTTAATATTTTGTTTAGCTATTTTCTCCAGCAAAATCTTGTGGTTTACTTCGTCAAATATTTTTGCAAGGTAGAGGAAAACGGAATCCATTCTTTTTCCTTGGATTAGACTTTCATATATGTCACTGCAACGAGTCAACAATTGAGTTTGCATACTTTTACTTAGCACAAACCTATGTTGGCCTTCGTGCATGTAGCTATTCTTGATTACGTGCTTTAATTTATGTCCTTTTATCACTCTTTCATGGACTTTTATCACATGGGACTTCACTTTAACTGGTATGTATTGTTTAGGTTTTAGTTTAGATCCTCCTTTACGTAAAGTATCTATAGAATGCATATGCCAGTATGTGTATGTCGACAGTTTTGTTCTTATCCAGACTTTTCCTGAAAAGTAACATCGTTTTGTTTCACCGTTGCTGTTTTTGTATTCTTGAAGAAATTTACTATGATTCCCTCTTGTCCTGAAGCCGAATTTTCTCTGAGCTCATCAATTGCTTTAATCATATTGTCTTCTGATATTTCAGTCCCAGTGAGCTCACTTTCTTCAAATTGGCTAGACAGTTCATCCTTCAGTTTTTTCTTTACATTTTGAGCTGAATACCGATTTATGTTGCTCATTCAGTTTTCTCCACGTTGTAGTTCCCACCAGGAATCTCAAGGGGAATCCTATACCACCCTCCAAGTTAGGTAAGCTAGGAGGATTAGTTAAACGAGCAACGTCTCAACATAAACTTTGTACGAGCAGAAATAATGTTGGAATTTAGTCCCGAAACTCCCATGAACGGTTTTGATGTAAAGCTCAAAATTTCTCGAATAAGTCGTCTCGTAAGGTAATACGGTATGTTGGTCATTGGTAAATAAAGAAGACTTTTCACAGTGTGGATCGTATGACTCTGCTTAAGTAGGATTGGTCTTTCACAACGACACGCATGGCACAGGCAAAAGATTCCCCCCCAGTCATGGCCGCCTTGGGTAAGACGAATGCGGGAGAAGAGAAAAGAATGAGAGGATTGATCAGGCAAATGTCTGTGGACCTGGTTCTTAAGGGTAGAAAGGTGAAAGGGAGAAGCCCTTATAGAGAGATCCACCTTAATATTGTAGCCTTGAGGTGTGTCCGTGTTCACTGACCCCTGCCACATGAGGTAGGGAGAGAGAGAGAGGGGGGGAGGGTAGTCGGAGATCAGGGGGCAGGGCAAGTGGTCAGGGATTTCTTTGGTTTAAACTGTTCACTTTTTTATTTCAGCAGTCCTCATTCGAGTGAGGATGTACTTATGACACTTGTAATAGGGCTTTCATTTTTGTATATGAGGTTAATTGAGTTGTTGATGCTGGAAACTGAAATTGGAACAGGCAGTATTGGGTTTTAGATCGACCTAGTGTTTGGGGACAACAGGCACACGTGAACTGCTGGTCTGATAGTTATAACACATAGGTGGGGGGAACATGGAGACTCGTCGAATAGGTGACCCACAAAACGGCGTTGTGAACTATAACCTTTCGGTCAGGCTAACATTTTGACCGACCTCCATTTCGCCCCTGTACCAGCGAGTCCGACCTAAGACTGAAATTATTGACATCAGCCGCCAGGGAAGGTACGGCGCTGTGGGCAATACTTTTCTTTACTGTTATTCTACACCGCATATCAAAGGCAGTTTATCTGAGAGAACGAGAGTGTGCACTAGAAAAAAGAGCTGCTGTTCTAGAGATATTGCGTGTTTCTGTTTCTGACCAGCCAAACCACCTCCGTCACAGCTATCTCAAAGCTTTGCGTTTATGAGTCCACACTTGAAACAAGCTCTTGTATAGATTCTCCTTCTGTCCGAGCTAACCACAGAATTACGACCTTATGGGTGTTCCCAGGGGTATAATCTGTCACTGGAAAAGCCCTCTATATCTTTGCTCAATGACCGGGAGACAATACAGCCTTACTTTTGGCCAGTCTTTCTTCATAAGTGCAACTGGAGATCACTATAATCACCCGCGAATCTACAGGAATCAAAATCAGTTGTGTTCGCTTGTGGATAACTGTGTCCTCACGCATGCCAGCTCGTGTCAAACTAATGTGCGATGGAAAGACTTTCACTACATGAGACATCACTCTAACTGGTCTGTATTGTTTGGGTTTTAGTTGTAGTCCTCCTTGATGTATCGGTGTAAAGTATCCATAAAATACTTTACACTTTCCTTTGAATGCGGTGCCTTGCGAGTCTTAAACGTTAAATCGTCACTCACTGATAAACTGGGGTCGTCTTGGTATAAATAACATTCCTTTAATGATCAGGTTATCTTCGATACGAGACGCTTATGTCAGCACTAGCGCTAGTGTAAGTACCATACGTTTAAAGAATGTATACCTGCGTGCAGTGACACAGTACAAACTGTCTGTCACGCACGCGCCATAGCGCACGAAACTCAGAACGTGAAAACTTGCATTCTCTCTCTCTCTCTCTCTCTCTCTCTCTCTCTCTCTCTCTCTCTCTCTCTCTCTCTCTCTCTCTCTCTA
>JAYMFT010134189.1:0-12971 GCA_038088735.1 Panulirus argus
ATCTATATATATACATATATACACACACACACACATCATAATCCAAATGTTCCTCGAAGGCTCGTATATTTGTCGTATTTCAGAATATTTTACAAATGCATTATATTTTGAAATGTCATCATTATTATTTACATCTTTTCGCCATAATTTACATACTGTCAGCACCGTCATGAACATGCGCTCTACCGTAGTACTTCCATCGTCCACCAGAGCAAAGAGGATGAGGGTTGACTCCCTAAGTACGCTTGAGCGCGAGCACTCAACTCCTTGATTATAATAACCCTCGAGTACAAGTGCTTTGAAAGCCCCGAGTACGCTGACTTTTGTTCCTCGAGTACGATAGTCAGGCCCCGGTGGTGGGTGCGGTAGCCTCGCCCACGGGGACAATAACTCGACTCACCAGAGCGTGTGAGGGTGCATTTCCCATCCTCATGAGTGCGATAGGTAAAGCCCTTGAGTACGATGCATCAACCCCCTGAACGCTGTGGATTAACCCCCAGCATACGAGGATTAACTCCTGTAAGTACAGTTATAGCTGGCTGAGTACGATAATGAATCACTTTCTTTGTAATTCAACCTCTTCGGTGTACTAGATTAACCCCTTTGTTATAACTTAAGGCCTAGTATTGAGTGCTTTAGGCATCATAACTTCTCCTGCAAGATAACTGTCTCTGTTGTGTATGATAACTTGGAAACTCAACAACCTTCTGACAGTCCGTGAACACGATAACAATCATCACGAGAACGATAACCGAACGCCCTAATTCAACCGCGCGAGGACAGTCAGATAACTCCATTCTCTTAATAACATCACGAAACAGAGTCTTCCCCGGGGTACGATGTAACACCGTAACCCCAGCGATAACCTGGCGTGCGACTTTTTCTGTAACTTTTTTATAACCTCTCGAGAACGATACCTCAACCCCTTGAGAACAAGCGCTTGCACCGCCCGCCTCACGAGGCCCAAGTGCCATTGTCCTCTGACGTAAAAAGAAAAAAAAATCCCGCCAAAATCTCCCGTGCTTTCTGCCGCCCTGCACAACGTTTACTCCCGCTGCAGGCGCGGGATCATCCGGGGAACTACCGCTCCACCCTACCACACGCCTCACCCTAACGCTGAGGGTTTGTGTTGAGCTTTCTCCTTGTGTCCCTGTACGAGTCTGTACAAACAAATTAACCGGTTGGATCTTGTCAGTTTTGTTAATATATCTACTTGTACCATCATATGGATTGCTGTGTTTTTCCATCTGGTGTGTTGTCCTCCACTTGGATTGTTGGATTTGCTGTACTACGTGTGGTATGATTCACCGGTGTTCTGATGTGTATCGCCCTTCTTCGTGAGAGAGGGGAAGCCTCCTGGTCTACACAACAGTGACCAACTCAGACTGACCAGGGTAGGTTAAGGGCAACACCAGGCCCCGCCCTTCCTGTACGCTCAGAGCGTTGGGCCGCCACCGCTAAAGGGGAGGGGACCCCTAGTCCCAGCCGCTGTATGGCTGCCTTCAGAAACAGGAATTGCTCTCCCAGACAACGTAACTTTCAGTTTTTTTCCAGGGGCATCCCTCCCTTGAGCTCGTGATTTAAGGGGTGGAGGCATCCCTCAAAAGAGACTCAACTGAGGTCCCCGAGAAGGATGTGTCTGGCCCTGGGTAATATACTACGACCCGTCAGCCGGTCCCTGGAGCTGAGAACAGAGCAAGGTACCCGTGTGTGTGTGTGCCACGCTAACTGATCAATTCATGTAGACTTGCGCGCTCGGGGAACCTGGCCTCCGACTGAGTATTAATTATTGATGATATTTACAGCCAACGTTTCACGGTTTAACATGGGCTTCTCACATCACGTTTGTAAGGACTTACAATCTGTACAGGATGTTGTTAGCAGTTTATTCCACGTCAGACATTATTCCGCTCGATCCATCTTTTACACCACCTGACGCTCTGTGAGCCTGGAAGTTCGCGTCTCTTAGACCACCTCGCAAGGCGGCCAACGCGGGCCACTTACAGGACGTGTGGTCCATCCTCGCTGGCCGGCCAGACCTCAGTTTCCTGAGTCTGTCCACGCAGGCCATTCAGAGGGCATGAAATTTTCCTCACTGACGGTCCACGTACAAGGCACTCTCTCTGTCCCTGCGGGTCACCCTTACGTGTTGCTGGACCAGGAGGCTTTCGGATAGGTGGCAGGATATTAAGTGGGGACCCCCGAGTTATCCTTCGGATATAATTTGTATATTCACGAGCTTGCCCGCTTGGGCCACTCAGAGTGCATTTTCAAGAGTTTGTTCAGGGCGGCCACTCACGGTGCATTTTCATGTCTTCCTCCATGGACTGCACTGAGGGGTCATTTTCATGAGTTTTACAGTGATGATCCTCGAGCTGAGCCTCACAAAGGCTCCATTGGGATGGGTATGTCGTTCTTCATGATTATATTAGGAAATCTGATAAATTATTCCTTCATCTACTCTTAGATAATAGGAGGGCTGCTCTATTTACTGCGTATGTGTGTATGACTGCCTGCTTCCAGTTACACACACACACACACACACACATACACACACACACACACACACACACATACTCGCACATACACACACACACATACTCGCACATACACACACACACATGGGCCCTCTTGGTGTAGTGGACAGCGTTAGTCATCACGACTCAAGACGGGCCCGCCGGGGGTTAGTTCCACAAGTTCGAATCCTAAGCTCAGCACTCGTGCCGCACTCATCCTAGATGTTAATCCTCCTCTTGGTTGGTCAGTAAATTGGTGCCTGAATTATGCTGGTGTGTGTGAGTGTGTGTTTATAGATAGCAGTAAAGACAAGGAATTACGCATATCTTGGTTTTTTACACCTGCTGATTTATTTCTCTGTTGATATGGCAATGTTCACGTTTGAATAATACAAAATTGAGATTATTCTTAAAAAAAATACGCAAGTCCCACACACACATCAGAAAAAATAGACGTGGTCGAAGTGATGGATACAAAGGAATGGTTGACAGCAAAGTCGAGGTCAGAGCCGGAAGACGAACGCAGGGTGTAAACAAAAGCTGGTAGCCATTTCGGCCTCTTGGTTGGGTCCAGGTTTTATGTTTATGATCCGCGTCACGCTGGCTACCCTCTGATCCATCATGGGGCAAACCTGTTGCTGTCACGCGCTGCACGTGCGTCAGCGGTGCTGCAAGGGAATTAGCCAATCCGACGGGTGTGATAAGGACACTGCCCTCTATCCGCCAGACGAGGGTGTATTGTGCTTTGTTTCGCTGGCTGTTGGGGTGACAAGTGTCCCGGCTGGCTCGGTTAGGTCAGTCTGACAGTGTTCCAATCGATGTAGCGGGGCTGTGTTCTGGGTAGCAGGCACTGGTGGTGGCGGGTGAGCCTCGGCTGGCCAAGTGTAGTGTGGCAGTGACCTGCATTGATTAATTTACTGGGTCAGTGGTCTGACTGGCAGTGAGTGACTCAGTGCCGAACGTTTCCGAGTGCTTATTGGCTTAGCCACAGTGTCGTATCTTGGTTCCTTACCACTTGCATTTATGCACATGGTGTAGTAGTTATTGTGAGAGACTGTTTAGTGCACCCGCTTACACTGCTACCTTCCACACACACAAAAAAAGAAATAGATTTGTAGCAGATAGTGAGATTTGTAGCCGATAAAAACACGTTCATTTTCCGTAGCGTCGCCTTTCCTAGCGATCGGAGTCCAATAATGTCCCAGCGGCTGGGACTGTCGTGTCCTAGCTGGCTGAATGTTTGTTTACGGTGGTGTCCTCGTTGGGGTAGTGTTTTGATTTGGGTCCTGTTGGTTGGGTGGATCGTGGTAACGCTCTACGTGATAGCCTTGACAATGCCATCGACCTAGATAGTTGAGGTTTGTGAGGGCAATGTCGTGTCTGGCCTAGCCTGATGCTGTGGAAGGAATCCGTTAGTGTCTTTGGGAATCTTATCCTACTGTTTGTCTCTCAACCTAGATTTATATCTGTCTTACACATCACTGCAATACGAGCCTCCATAGTGGAATGATTAGCGTTGCATGTTTACATAAGGTTAAGACTTGGTATATGTACAGTATTAAGAAACGGGGCAACACAAGTGTAAAACTTTCCTTGTAATACAAACTGTAATCACACACACACACACACACACATATAACGACCAAGGCGGACGATCCAGGAAGTCTGGGGTCATGAATAAGACCAAGATAGTGACCTGGGTCATTTCCTCCATCGTAATTTACGTCCCGATTTTCGTGCGGGCGGGCGGTGTGTGTGTGTGGCGGGGGATGGGATGGGAAGGACTGTGTCGTCGCCGGGGTGACGCTCTTTCCCACCCTTCAGGTGGACGCGTCATTGACTCTTGAGTATGTGTGTTCGAATCCCCCCAAAATCCCGTGATGCATACATGGTGACAGGTGTAAACTCATGGAGCTTATTGGCTTATTGATCGACCATTCAGCGTCTCATATTATTGGTCGAATAATCCCTTGCACTCAAAATGGTCGATCGACCAAGTAATAGCATCAGGTTGTATGACACTATATTATATAAGCTGGAGTTCCTCACTACTGATGGAGGAACCCAACCAACGCGGAGACACACAAAGTTTCCTTGACTAGCTGGAGGGCACACGGGAAAGACTTGGTAGTTACGGTGACCCCATCCTAAAGCCTGCTACTGCATACGGGGTTGCAGAAAACCCCCAGAAGTTAATACTTGACAGTCCAACCGTAACTTGCACCGTTACTGTCTCTCCTTTAACTTAGCATCTCACTGTTGATCATTTATGGTTGGAGTAATTGTAATTCAATTGAAATTTAATTGACTACAGAAATTTTGTAACTGTAATTGAAATAAAATTTAAGTAACTTATTGTAATTGTATTTATTTGTGATCATGTAATTGTAATTTAATTGTAAATGTGAAAGGGGAGGAAAGTGGAGAGTGGTACCAGTAACCTTGTAAATGCAAAGGTGGGCAAGAGGTACTTTTAAAGTACCGGCGGTACCGGAAGCGGATGAATGAATTAGTAGTTTTTTTTTTTTCTTCTTACCAAAATAACTTTTTTCCAAATTTGGGAAATTGTAATTTTTTTTTATTTTGTTTTGTGGTAATTGTATTTGTAATGTAATTCCAATTCCCAAATATATTTGTAATTATAACCGTAATGTTTAAAAATGAAAAGTATTTGCAACTGTAATTTGACTTTTAAGGCGTAATTGCTCCACCCCTGTGCCCATTGTGTGCCTTCTTCGAGTTGGTGTAATGTGATGACGGCCTCGGAAGCCAGCGTGATGCAAGTTCACACACGGGATAAAGTATGCGGACTCAGCATTACACGTTTCATTACCTTGACCATTTTAATCCTCTAAGAACGGCTCTTGAAGCACGTCCCGTTGGGCATATGGTCTGACCTTTGACACCGCCTTTAACCTCAAAACCAGTGGCCAGGTCATTATACCCAAGAATTGTCAAGTCGTTCCCAAGGGTCGTTCCGTCGTTCCCCAAAGGACGTCGCGTCGTTCTCAGGTCGTGGCATCGAACCTAAGATTCCTGCCCCCGTGCTCAAGGGGTTAAGTCTCCGGTTATCATATGCACGACGATGTCGTTCCTCGTAACTCGTGCAGACGTGGACGATTCTTGTCAATAATTTCAACCAGTTAAAGAAAATGGCATTAGGGTGTTTTTCTCCTCTAGTCAGGGTTAATTATATTATATTTCCCTAACGAGGTTCACCATGTCATTAGCACCGGAAGCATCTTTCACGTTTTAGCTCGTTATGGTTTTATTTGAACGAAGTGATTAAATTTGGGATCGGCTGATGTAAATGAACAGCATTATGTACTTTTTCATGCCATCGTCCAACTCACTCACTCCTCGACTTGCCGACCCACGACCTCATGGTGAAAGGGCAGCGCTCGTGGAACTGGACACGTCCACCTGTAGACGGCTTCTCCCAAAGACCTTTTTTGGGTTCGAAGGTACGCATGCACGCACGTCCGTGAAAATGTTCTCGAAATTAGTAAGGAAAATCCTGTAGGCGGGCGGCCAGGGAGCCGACCTGCGTAGCGCCAACTGTCGTGCTGTGGATGTCTGCAGTTGCTCCAGGGAGGGAGGGAGGGAGGGAAGCTGTTTAAACGTTCTGATGCTCGTATTATCATTAATGCAATTTTATTTTTCTGTCCATTTTATTCCGCTCATACTCAAAGTTGTACGACACTAAATACGTAAAGGGCGCGGCATAAAAGGATGAAAATTGAATTAGCTCAGGACTGATTTACCAATAGTTTTTTTCCTTTGTCCTACTTTTAAGATCATTTGAATTTTGACGACTCAGAAAATCTGTTACAACTGCCTGAGGCGGGGAAGGGGACTGTGGTCTTCACACTCCAGACACCTGTGCTCCCCCGTGTAATTTTGTATATGCGTAGACAGTGTAGCTTTCTGATATATATATATATATATATATATATATATATATATATATATAATGTATTCATACTTTTTTTTCATACATATTCGCCTTTTCCCGCGTTAGCGAAGTAGCGTTAAGAACAGAGGACTGAGCCTCAGAGGGAAAATCCTTACCTGGCCCCTTCTCTGTTCCGTTTTTGGAAAAGCAGAAACTGCGAGATGTTTTTGTGTCAGCGTATGGACCCACACCGTAGGCTGTGGCTGCTCTACATAGCTCACCGATCCTCTCCATTTTATGGAGCAGAAGTTGTCCTGACTTCCACAGACACCGCTGAACGTAGCGTCGCCCGCCGCAGCTATCGACTTTTAAAACCTTCAAAAGAAAACGAAACCACTGGACGTTCTTCCCCGGGTGTTTAAAAGGCCTCAATTGTCCGACGTATCTCGGTCGCAATCTAACATTTCCTTCGCTGTTTTCTGACGTCACGGCAGAGGTCTTGCACGCTTTTCTCACGCCTTATGAGGAATCAGTTCTCTCTCTTTCTTCTCTTCAGTTATCTGACGTTGTTACCAAAAGGATTTCCTGCCATCGTAATCTTCTCAGAGTGCCTGCTGGTCCCGATTCACTTCTGTCACCAGGACGAGGTCCCATGCCTCTCCTGACGTCATTTGAAAGGCATTAAAGCTCGCCGCTACCGTCACTTTCGACAGTGCGACCAGTGACAGCACCAGTCTGCTGACAACACCAGCACCACCACCGTTTCATGACTTCACCCTCCTCCACAGCTACTGGCAATATCCTGCCGTCATTACCATTTACAACAACACCTGAACCCTTCAGAATCGGGGATCATTGACACCAGCAAAGTCTCCCGGTTCCAGAGACAACACTTCCCTGCCACCACTTCTGCCAACGCTGTTGCAAACCACATATCACTTCCACCGCCGCCACCATTGACAACCTGTATAGTTCCTCTTCACAGCAGCCTAGTGACCCTCTTTCCAGCAGCACCTAACTAACACGCCTTTAACCACGGCTGACGTCAACATCCTGGAACCATCATTAACATCACGGCGGCTCTCCCTGCCTCCACCAGTGACAACCTGCTCTTGCCACCACTTCAGAGAGTTGGGATGTACTTCCTCCATCACAAGGGCGCAGGAGACCTCTTCATTACGTGAGCCGCAGCTAGGAAGGTTCTCACCGTTCCCTCTTGACTCTGACCTGGTGGCACCACACTCCGTGTCCTTCACCTGACGAGCAACCCTCCATACACCAGTCTGACAGACTCTGGCAACCCTAACAGACGTAGACCACCCTCACACACATGGGCCTCACTAACAAACGTCACCGACCACCACGATGGACACAGACCGCTCTAACAGTACCCCATAAAAGCCACCATCACCATGTGGTGACCTAGTATCTTTAGGGACGTAGATTCTTTGTTTTGGTAGTGAGACGTGGGTGGGTAAGTCCCGAGACTTTTACCGCGTCGGTGCAGCCAACAGTTGTTGGTGTTTTAGAGAAATATACGTTAGTAATGTCGCAGATATCTTGTTAGTGAAGTATGGGTTGAAAGACCATATATTTTCTACAATGAAATATGTTCCGTAATCTTTAGACATTCAGTTTTTTTTGTTTGTTATAAGTCAGCTGGCTGAGTGACTACGCTGTGTTAGAGCTGTATTTCATGCCGTCATGTTTGGCCGTAGGGAGACACGGTATACAGACCACAGAACACTGAAGGAGGAAGAACATTATTATGTCACTGATGGTAATGGTATGTACCTTTGCTTATTGTTCGCCTGTAGTATATCGATGCCGATGGCACCTATTATGAGAAACACTTCTAGAATTAATCACAGAAAATTCACCGACACAAAATATTTTATTGATTTGATTTTTAAATGAGAAATGTAGGTAAAATGACGAGATAAAACAAATTCAGCAGTTATGTAATTCATCTTCTTTCAAATTGAAGGAGTCCGCTTGGTGATAGCGAGTTCTTGAAAGAAGTAATATCTATCTCAGTACACCGATTTCGAAGTTGAAACCAATAAACTGCATTTTTTTCATAAAAGAAAAAAAATGTAAGTGACGACATAGTAAGAAGGAGGGTTCAGACTCAAGCAGCAGCTGGATCAACCGAAGACTGATTAAGGGAAGGGTTTCAGTTACAGCTTGAGTGCAAGTACTGAGCCGAGAGTTGTGACGAAGTCAGTGTTCATTGTTAGGTCTGTTAGGGTCACTGAAAATCCTGCCTGTGAGAGGACGATTCAGGAATTTGCCAGGCATTCAGAAACTCTAGGAAGGAAGGTAATATGCCTCCATAGAGGGTAGCGTCTTGCGCCAGGCCCGGGGCATCTGCGGTGGTTAGGTACAGTAATGTGATCGTTCCCTTCTGAGAGAGACTGACTCTTGCTCATAATTCCTCCCTTGCCACTGCATCATCCATCAGAAAGACTTGTAAGCGAGCCATCTTGATTTTGGACGTGCCATGAATGGTTTAAGTAAAATATTCATCTTTATGCGGGTTGCAGTCTTGCAACGCGGGCTTTTTTTTTTTTAAAGTCACTTTTGAGGGGATGATGCTGAAGGCGAACATAAAGACCTCATACTTCACACAAGTCAGACGGACCAGTCGGGGCAGGGAGTTGGCACAGTGCATGAACTTGGTGCATTATATATGAAGGGACTTCGTGGTGTAGTGGTTAGCGTTCCCGCCCATGATGCGTACATGGGGCCGCTAAGGGTCCAGCCCGGATACGTTTGAATCGTAACTCTTACGACATATCAAGCAACTCATATAGTTAAGAGGAACATTAACGTTCCCGCACTTTTGATAGGTATAGCAACATTTATGCAAGCACCTCGCATACATATAGCAACGTTCCGTTGGGGTATCTCGTACTCCTGCTGTCAGGTAAAGCAGTACAGTTAAAGTCTTTGATACATCTGGCAACACGTACGTCTGGCAACTCCGTACATCGCTCGCCTGATAAATCTGGCAACCTTGTACAAATAGTTACTTTGATACCTCTGGCAACACAGCTGACAAGTTTGTATATCTAGCTTCTATGATATGCCTGGCAACAAAAACTTATTAGCTCCACAAACAACCAGACAACATTGACACATAATATCGTACGTCTGGCAGCCCCCAACACGGCCGCGAACGGCAGTCGTCGTACAGATCAGCTCGTAACTGCTCGGACTTATTATAACATTATCCAGGAGTGTGGGGATTAAGAGGGATTCTCACATGGCCAGTAAGATTAATCCTTGTGAAGCTGTGGATGTATATAATCGTATCTGTATTCTGTGTCTATGATTTATGTACATGTTATTCACGATTTCTAACAAATTTTTGTTAATGTTAACCAAATCATACCACGGATAAAAAATTAAGTTAGCTGTTGGTATTGAGTTTTAAATCATTATATTTTGTCGTCTTCATCTTGAATAATAAACGACCAACCTTCAGCAGCAGATATCAAACGTGCTGTAGGGAGATGTACTTAGGGTCGGTATTTCAGTGTCTAGGGTGCATGGTTTGTACCGTATTGTCTTCCTTTGTTATCTCCCTCACGACCGTCTTTTGGAACCCCAGGATGAGCTAGGATCAGCTCTTGCTCCAGGACGGATGTGAATACCGACTTTGTGGATTTGCTCAATTTTTATTGTTTATCTTGGGTTAGGTGTGTGTGCGTGTGTGTGTGAGTACTATTTCTGTGTTACGAGGATTGATTTTTACACTTGTCTTGCCCCGTATATATGTACTAGGTCTTTACACACCCCCAGCTAAAGCTAGGCATCAAGATGTACACCTGGGTTGGGTGTAGGCCAACTGCCGCGCCCTACCTGACCCATAGCACCACGTCATGTCGCCATATCTTTTAGCCGCGTCTCCTCTCCTTCCGGGTCGTTGTAATGAGCCCAGCCAAGGGTGGCCGTACAGTAGGCGTTGTGACCCTCTCTCGTCTCTCTTCTGCCTGCTGAAGAACCCTGGTCCTCCCTTCCCGTGCCCCCTTCTTGTCCCTTTGCTCCCCCTTCCCCTATTGGCTCCCTCCCACCTCAGCTGAGCCCCTCCCTCCTCCCCACCACCACGACCTACTTCACCTAGGGCCCTCACATGCCCTTTTAGCTCTCAACTCACCTTCCTGCCTCCCCCTCACACACTTAGTTAAATTTATTACTTTACCCTGACACGCTAGCCCTCAGTGCTGCCCCCCCCCCCCTCTCTCTCTCTCTCTCTCTCTCCTTTTATGTATTTACCTTACCATGTATCCGTCTCCTGCGGCGAGGGTTACGCGCTGGCCCAGAATCATAGGAAAATGTAGCCGTTAGTTCTACTTTCAGCATTTCCCTCTCTCTCTCCACTTGTGTCTCCAGCCATTCACCATTCTGCCTATCTTCCTTTCCTGCCACCACCTCCCCCGCCTCGCCTCCGCCTTATTACCACGATGTTAAATATCGTCTACAACAAAGTGAGTCAAGATGTACTCTCCCCACTCACTCACGAGGACGCTGGCTAGGAGAGGCTACGGACCTTGTTATGGTGAGAGGCAGAGAGAGAGGGAGAGGGAGCACCTTACCCACGGTGAGATACTCTCCTAAGGCAGAGCCGCTCCCACAGCCACCGTTAGAGGGTGAGAGAAAGGAAAAAAAAAAAAATCAGGTAACAGAATACCTATTTACTTTTAATGAGGTTACCTGCTGAAAGAAGTGAGGATTTTACTTTTTTTTTCTCTCTCTCTCTCTCATTTCTGTCGTGTTAATGGTAAGTTGGGCGAGTGGAAGTAATCGTGTGATCACCTCTTGGCTGGGTCTGTTGTTGTGGACTGATGACGTGTGCCCCCCACCCCACCCCACGGGGGGTCCGCGACCCACCCGTCCTGCGTGTAAAGAAGTAGTGCCCGTCGCTCTCTGCAAGTCCTTTTAATTCTAAGGTTAGGGCCATTGTTTCTGGGTCCATAATCCCTCTGTGTGTGTGTGTGTGTGTGTGTGTGTGTGTGTGTGTGTGTGTGCTTCAATGAGTGTATATTTACATCAGTATATCAACAAAGTGGTATCTTAAAAGCTATTCATGAAGTCGGAAGAAAGCCTTGGCTTCTGTCTGTCGGAAGGCTCATAATATATAATGATGCAGTTTGTTCGTCATCGCGGCAGTAACGATATAGCACTTTGTTAACGCTCTCTCAAGCCTAGGTTTGCCAAGTCATGGTTTGGAGAGCAGGGTTACAGGGCGTCCTCGCTATGTCTCCATAGCTAGGTACAGATGGGGGCCAGGAATGTCTGTGGTGTGTGGCGATTTCTGTTTCTGTGTTTCCGCAACCTGTCTGCTTCTGGGGCTACGTCTCTCCTGTGCTCAGAGGTTTCATATCCTCCCCAATCATAATTCCTAATTTGCTCCTCTTCGTACACCTTTAAATGCGCTTTCTCCCAGTTCGTGTCGTCGTAATGTTGGTTTGTATCACTTTACGTTCGTCGACGCTCGGTTCCAGATGTCATTGTTAGGGTATGGTTGCCTTGGCAGCTGGTGTGGATGATCACTGTGGATATATTTCATCAACAATTTCGGTTGGTAGTTACCACCGACACCCGTCCTAGTCTTGTATCGTCAGGGAAAGTCAGGGATTTTTCTAGGTAGACCTGGTGTGTGTGTGTGTGTGTGTGTGTGTGTGTGTGTCCCCAGAGCAGCAAGAGCCACACCCTCACTGGGCCGGGCAGCTGTTCTCGTCTCTGAGGGGTAATGAGGGTAACACTTTATTCCCCCCGGTACGAAGCACTCCAAGGAGAATGTACTGTGGTCTTAACTTTACAGAGGACCTGGACTTTCACTTGGAGAGGACCTGGACCTGGACTCGCATTTGGACAGAATCTGAGCTTTTAATCAGGGAAATTCTGAGGCTCAGAGACGGACTGTGAGACGCGCGGGGACTGGCGTATTGTCTCACACAATCCTTTACGGACTCCAGCAGAAGACTAGCGATCTGCGTCTCACAGTACGGGAACCTTTGTCTCGCAGACCACAATCCTGGACCAGCCTCGACCTACAGGAAAGCATTTAACAATGACTCCATCGCATAGGGAGGAAGGCTACAGGGCCTTCATCTCACAGGGGAAGAGTCTGGAGGGGTCCTGGTCTTTGTATGACACGGCTTTAGGGATTTCCAGGCTTCACTGATTCGTATTGCCCTCTGAAACCAGACATATACAAAGTTACACTGGAAATTACTGTTTCCCATTATTCCTGAATGGTAGTTATGCCTTAGTTGCGTTTCAGATTACACTGAAGGCACTCGGGCAATTTATAGCTACAGTGAAATATAATCTGGTGCAAAAATTGAGTTTTGAGGTCTGGGTGTAACTCGTGGGAGTAGTTACTAGCGTCTGAGCCTAACCACTATGTTTGGTTGGTGTGTTGATTCGTTTGTTATCGCAACTTATCTGTCTATCTATCTGTCTCTTTATCTACCTATCTATCTATCTATCTATCTATCTATCTATCTATCTATCTGTCTATCTATCTATCTATCTATCTATCTATCTAT
>JAYMFT010134200.1:0-12971 GCA_038088735.1 Panulirus argus
AATAGCTAAGGCTGCCTCTAAGAAGCTGGGTGTACTGTTTAAATGTCGTAACTTTTTCTCTTCTGAACAGTTGCTCCATTTATACAAGGGATTGATTCGTCCTTGTATGGAGTACTGCGCTCAAGGAGTTGAGTCGAAAGCGATCCGACTTATAAACTGTTCCAGGCTAACTTCCAAATTTGACTCTCTTGCGCTACGCCGCAATGTTGGTTAAATTTCCCTTTTCTATAGATATTACTTTGGCTTTTGCACCCGAGAGCAGGCTGCTTGTGTGCCCCCACCACTAGCTAGACCACGGAATACTCGACAAGCTTCTACGTCACATGATTATTGTGTGGCCATCGACAACTCAAATGTGGGCCGTTTCGATAACTGCTTCTTTTCCTACACTTCTTAGCTTTGGAACTTTCTACCTTCTCATGTCATTCCCAATACCTATGACTTGGCTCATTGCAAAAGACAGGTCTTTCACTTTCTCAAAGATTTATAAATACTTTCCCTGTCTTTTTTCCCGTTTCATAATTCTCTATATTTCAGTTAGGACCCGGCCTTGATGTGGACTTTTGTCTGTGAGAGGAGCCTTTAACATGAAAAAAAGTGAGGAAGAAAAAGAATTTCCTTGAAAGTTAAGAAGAATCTTTAGGAATATTTCAAATATATAAGAAAAAGGAAAATAGTAAAAGAGGAAATTGCACCATTATGAAATGAACGTGACACACTAACTACTGACGACAAGGAAATGGCTACCATGCCAAATTATTCTTTTAAGTCTGTATTCGCAGTTGAAAAAACGTCTAGAGTACCGCAACCAACGAAAATGTTTCAAGGATATGATGAAGAAGAGTTGAAGGTTAGAGAAATAAAGAGCTCTGAAATACTTAAATGCCTGGACCAACTAAATCCTAACAAATCCAACAGCCCAGATAAATTTGCTTCAAGATTCTTAAAAGAGGTCAGGAGACAGCTGATATACCCCATATCAAAAGTATTCAACAAATCTATCGGATGGCCAGGTGCCAACTGACTAGAAACTAGCAAATGTTATTCCTATATACAAAAAAGGAGACAAAAAGTGTGCCATAGACTACCGCCCAACTGGCCTTGCGTCAGTGTTTGTATAATGATGGAAAAATAATGCGAGATAAAACTGTCACTTTTCTAGAGGAACAAAAAATCATATCAGACAACCAACACGGTTTTCGCTGCAGAAAATCCTGTCTGACAAATTTGCTGGAATTTTTTAATGTCATTTATCAGAATTGGGACAAAAAAGTATCGTCTGTTGTAGTATATTTAGATTTCCAAAAGGCTTTCGGTAGAGTACCTCACAAGAGACTTTTGCATAAAGTCAAAGCACACGGAATCGGTGAAGAACCTTGCACATGAATCAGAGACTGGCTTATCAGAAGAAAGCAGCGTGTAGTATTAAAAGGCGAAGCCTCAGACTGGCTAGACGTAAGGAGTGGTGTGCCACAGGGGTCCGTCCTAGGCCCTATTCTTTTCATAATATACATTAATGACCTACAACTCGGTCTTATATCTTAGATCTCCAAATTTGTTGACTATACTAAACTAGGAGATAGAGCTGTAAACAGGCGGGACTGCGTAGTGATTCAAAGAGATCTTAACTTACTAGGAGAGTGGTCAGACAGATGACAGATGAAGTTTAATGTAGACAAGTGCAGAGTTATGCACTTTGAAGACAAGAATATACAGTACGACTACAGACATATTCGAAAACTCTCTAACTAAAGTAAATGAAGAAAAGGACCTTGGGGTTGTCATTAGCAATAATCTGAAGTACACTAAACAGTGTCAAGCAGCAAGTAAAAAAAGGCAACCAAATGTTAGGTTTCATAGCCAGGAACACAGATTACAAGACACCAGAAACAATTCTCACGCTTTATAATCCTTTAATGAGACCACACCTTGAATATGCAGTCCAATTTTGGTCCCCAAACTATAAAAGAAGACGTGGAAAAAATAGAGCAAGTACAAAGACGCGCGACAAAACTGATCCCATCCCTTAGAAATCTGGCATACGAAGTGAGGCTAAAACATTTGGATCTCTTCTCCCTTAAAAAGACGTAGACTTCGCGGCGACTTAATCCAAGTGTTCAAAATTCTGAACAGGTTCGATAACGTAATCACGAATATCTTTTCGAAATACAAGCAAATACGGTTACCAGGACTAATGGAATAAAACTCATAGTTAAAAGATGTAGTGCGGACATGGAAAAAAGCTTCTTTTCATATAGGTGTATTGAGCACTGGAATAGGTTACCGTCAGACGTAGTAAATGCTAAGACTATAATACCTTCAACAGTCGTTTAGACAAATACTTTAGAATTTCACGTATAGTCTAAGAAAAACGCCAGAAATACACTGTATAATCGACAGCGGTAACGGATATAGTAGAAGGCTAATGTTCAGCAGCGGGGAGTCGGTGATAGCTTAAGAAATTGCAGAGCGGAATTACATTCTCTTGTCAAGTTAGACTTTTTCTTTTTACCGGACAACTCAGTCGTAGGCTAATCAGGCCTTCTGTTATCTGTCTTTCTCATATAAACTTATGCAAACTCATGTAAAACTAAACATGTTATGCAGGATGAAGACGAATAGGTTAATTGTTAAAACTGAGGACTAGTTTCTTAGACTTTAAAACGATGGCGCTTCTAATAAATCCTTTATCTTTTTCTTTGTATGCAGCCTCTCCGTAATGCTTACTGCCTCTCGCTCCGTAATGCTTACTTACCTTCTGGTCACCAGAGTTTATCACAACCGATTCTTTTTGTCTCATTTACCTTTTGTACCTCTACAAGATTTGTCCTGCAGCTTTTGTCTCGTTTTTACCACCGATGTGGAAAACTGCGTTTATGGATATTAGAATACATTTGCCACCTGGAAATTTAGTCCATCAGTTTTTCAGTGTCAGTTTGAGGCTGCAGACGTCCAATTTCTTCTGTAGATGTATTTTTCAGCTTCGTATCGTCTCCAAACTTTGATATCTTACAACGCAGTTCGTTATCTGTCATTAACTTACATGAAAAAAGTGAATATGGTCACGTTGCGAGCTGTATTAGGAGACTATCAAGCAAAGTTGTAGGTAGAACCCACATCAGCAGCTTCTGTTTTCTAAGATATGACCTTCTGCCAGGAAGCTCCAGTGTTGTTAACTATAGCTATGTTGTCAGGTAAGGGACTTTCCACGCTACCAGTGGTTCTAAACCAAAACTCTCTCTTTGATCTCTGAAAAGTGTCTGATCAGGGAAGTTCTCCTTGTGTTGCACGTTCCCTAACTTGGTAAGTACTACTTTATAGGGTTCATGAGACGTTCTTCCTTCTGCAGCGCACCCTTGACCAACGTAAAATAACAAGAGATGTTATTGCAAGGACAACTTAATACACAGCAACATAAGATACTCTTATAGTGTTCCACGTTGCAAGAATGACAAGAGCAGCAGTATATCTTCCAGAAAAATATCTTACATGATACCAAAAACAGATTTTTCAAAGACTTTTGCATAAAGAATGTTCAGTATACCGCAAAAGACAATTAACAATCACTCTGGTATGCACTACTTTGTAGGAACCTACTATAAACCTAACATGATTGAATTTAAAAGCGATAGAAATGATGGCGCTTTAATCTCGATTTTACCCACACGTGAAACTGTATGGCATCTAAGTTCCCTGAGTTGTTGTCACTTCAACAGCAACAACATCATCCACTGACACTCCGTATGTTGAACCTTTACAGACGCTGAAGTGGTGCACGCTACAACTGCCCTCCCGACCATCCAGAGCATCTCCGCACCCGTCGTCAACTTTGGTAAGTAACCAACTATGTGTAAAACAGATTGTAATACCTCTACCCTAAATCATATTGTTATCTCTATATGCTACATTAATCTTCTAATTTGATGAAATAAGAAAATATCCCCATCTCTTTCATGGTGTGTTACTTTGGTTCCTCTAACTTGCTAGAGTGTGGAGTCAGAAGTCCTGAGACAATCATATATCCTCCTGGGCGGGAGCCACTCATTACCCCAGGCTCAGTTCTTCGTCCTGGCCATGATCTACCAGAGCGCCATGGGGCCTCCTTTCAACCAGCCTCTGCAATACCGCCAATAGCGGGAGGCGTAACAGCAGATATCAACACCTGGCCCTGGACGGTAAGCAGCTCTCCTGTCTCATACAGAGTACAGAGTACACATTCCCACCACAAAATTCTGAGTCTTACCTGGAGTTCACCCGGGATTCTTCTTGCACACAACTTCTACGCACCTCTCTCCTTTTTTCCTTTTCTAATGCTACAGTGACATAGGTAGAATTGTGCAGCTTTGTGTTCAGATTAAAGAAAAGAATTGAGTTAGGATTATTCAGTATGATGGGGGTAATAGGGCATAGGAAGTGGGTCAGTTGTTCGCCAATGATACAGCACTGGACTGGTGGCTGATTTTAGCGAGAAACTGCAAAAGTAGGTGACCGAGTTTGGAAGAGTGTATGACAGGAAAAAGTTGAGAGTAGATGTGAATAAAAGCAAAGGTATTAAGTTTAGCAGGGTTGAGGATCTAGGTTTCAAGGGGAAAATTTGGAGGAAGTGAAGCGTTGCAGAAAACTGGGAGTGGACTTGACAGCAAAGGATATAATGGAACCGGAAGTAAGTTATAGGGTAGGGGAAGGGGCGATGAAGAATGTATGGAGAGAACGTTATCTCGGAGAGCAAAAATGGGTATGTTTGTAGGAATAGTGGTTCCAACAATGTCATATGGTTGCAAGGCATGGGCTATAGGTAGAGATGTACGGAGAAGGGTGGACGTGTTGGAAATGAAATGTTTAGGGACAGTATGTGGTGTGAGAGGGTTTGATCAAGTAAGTAATGTAAGGGTAAAAGAGATGTGTGGTAATAAAAAGAGTGTGGTTGAGAGAACAGAAGAGGGTGTGTTGAAATGGTTTGGACATGTGGAACGTATGATTGAGGAAAGGTTGACAAAGAAGATATATGTTTCAGAGGTGGAGGGAACAAGAAGTGGGAGACCAAACTGGAGGTAGAAGGATGGAGTGAAAGGGATTTTGAGCAGTTGGGGCCTGAACATGCAGGAGGGTGAGAGGTGTGCATGGAATAGAGTGAAATGGAATGATGTGGTATACCAGGGTTGATGTGCTGTCGATGGACTGAACTAGGCCATGTGAAACGTCTGGGGCAAACCATGGAAAGGTCTGTGGGGTCTGGATGTGGATAGGAAGCTGTGGTTTCGGTGCATTACACATGACAGCTAGAGACTGAATGTGAGCAAGTGGGGCATTTTTGTCCATTTCCTGGTGCTACCTTGCTGATGCAGGGGATAACGATGCTATTTCTTTTGGGACGGAGTGGCGTCAGGAATTTTTTGAGGCGAGCAAGTGTGAATATATACCTGTGTATATGTATGTATATTTGTATATGTTGGTATGTATATGTATGTATTGTGCGTATATGTGCATGTATGTACATTTGTATGTATGTGAGTGAATGGATCTTTCTTTTTCTGTTTCCTGGCGCTACCTCGCTAACGCAGGAAACAGCATCAAGTATAATAAATATATGAATGAATAATCTGGAATATGATAATGAAGAAAGTTATGCAGGATTTTTCATGAACCTTACAGTGAGATGCGGAGAGTAGGTCTGTGAACCTTTTGTTCAGATCTCGGATAGATGAAATAATCCAGGAAGGCTTTTTCTATACTGTACAGTTACACCTCCCAGACCTAGACATTTTGATTGCTGAGCTTTCCACCTGGACTTTTGGAAGACCTTCCTATGTCTAGATCATAAGAGGAAATAAAAAGATGCCATTCTGTGGTACGGATGTATTGTCTGAGTGGTTGCGTTGCTACTACTCGGCTTGTAGTATCAGAAAACTAAGGAAGCTCCTGATTGACCAGGTATATTCCAATCAATCCTCGGATATGAAAAGGTAGTCAAAATCTTGAAAGTACTAATGAGGAAACTCTGTTCATTTCTTTTATTCACAGGCAGGCACAAAAGTTATTTATTCCTTGATTTAAAGAAATATTTGAGCAGGCTGTATTATCTTGCTTTCAGGTTGGATTTTAATGAATGAATGAATGCTCTTTGTGTGTTCCTGTGACTTTCAATCATGGCCAGGTAATTTGCAGTTTATTGTGTTGGTACAGTATGGTTAGTCGGTTATGTCAATTCTAAAGATCAAGGGCACAAGAATTATAAATTGGTTTGAAGAGTGTAGTATCTTATGGCCATAATATCATACAGAATATGGTGTTGAAACATCACATATTATGCAAAAACATATGCTTTGACCAGGCCATCATAAAGACATTTTTTCTTTTTTCACACTTGATCACTATTTCCTGCATTAGCAAGATAACACCAGGAACAGACGAAGAAAGGCTGCATCCCTTCACATCCATTCATTATCAGTCAAGTGTAATGCACCAAAATCATTGTACCCTATCCATAATGAGGCCCCACAGACCTTCCTCAGATGCTTCACATACCTTGGTTCAGTCCATTGTATACCACATTGTCACTTCACTCAATCCCATGCACGTCTTTTTCCCTCCTGCATGTTCAGGCCTTGAATGCTCAAAATCTTTTTCAGTCCATACTTCCATCTCCAATTTGGACTCCCCATTCTCCTTGTTCCCTTCACTTTTGACCCAACTTTTCCTCACTCATTCTCTCCATATGTCCAAACCATTTCAGCACACCCTCCTTTGCCATCTTAACCACATTCTTTTTATTACCAAATGTCTCTCTTACCCTTTTCATTACTTGATCAAACCACCTCACACCACATAATGATCTTAAATATTTTATTTCCAATACATTCACCCTCCTCTGCACAGCCTTAACTATAGCCCATGCCTTGCATCCATTTAATATTGCTGGGACTACTGTTCCTTCAAATATACCCATTTTTTGCCCTTCCAGACAATGTTCTCCCTTTCCACACATTCTTCAGCACTTTCAGAACTTTTTCCCCTCACCCACCCTATGTCTCACTTTCACTTCCATGGTTCCATTCGCTGCCATGTTCATTCCCAGGTATCTAAAACACTTCATTTCCTCAAATTTTTCTCCATTCATGCTCACACCCTAACTAACCTGCCCCTCAGTCCTGCTAAACCTAATAACCTCAGCTTCCTCTTTTCATACACACTTTCAGACTCAGTCACCAACTTCCACATTTTCCCACTCAAATCTGCCACTAGTGTTGAATCATCAGCAAACAACTGACTCACTTTCCAGACTCTCATTCTCCACAGACTGCATACTCTCACCTCTTTCCAAGACTCTCACATTTATTCCCCTCACCACCCTGTCCATAAACAAATTTGATGACATCACGCAGCCCTGCTATAGACCAACCTTTACTTGGAACCATTCACTCTCCAAACTTCCTACTCACACACATACCTTTCACCCTTATCTTCCCTCTGCCTCTAGTAGCTTTCCTCCCGCACCTTATATTCGTAAGACCTTCAACAAGGCACCTCTATTAACCCTATCTTATGCATTCTTCAGATCCATTAATGTCACAACCAAATCCATCTGTTTCTCTTAGTATTTCTTACACATTCTATAAAGCAAACGCCTGATCCACACATCCTCTACCACCTCTGAAACCACACTGCTCCTCCCCAGTCTGATGTTCTGTGTATGCCTTCACCCGCTCAATCAGTAATCTCCCATACAACTTACCAGGTATACCGAACAAACTTATACCTCTGTGGTTTGAACACTTACCTTTATCCCCCTATTCTTTATACAGTAGCACTATACATGCATTCTGCCAATTCTGAGAGGCCTCACCATGTTCCATACAAACACTGAAAATTCTTACCAACCATTCAGCAACACAGTCACCCTCTTTCTTAACAAATTATACTGCATTACCATTTACTCTAGGCACCCAGCCACATTTCATCTTACGTATGGCTTTCACTACCTATTCCTCTTCGCCAAACCACTCTCCCTGACTCCCTTACTCTGCATACCACTCAAATCAAACATCTTATGTCTGCTACTCTGTCATCAAACTCAGCTTCCTTGAAAATACTCACTCCATCTCCTCCTCACTTTATCATTACCTGTTATAACTTCTGCTGTTGCCCGCTTCACTGATGTTCGTATTTGTTCTCTTGTTTTTCTCATTTTTTACTTTATTCCTGAATATTGCATTCTCCATAAAGTTTACTGATACTCATCCCACCTCATTTGTCCTCTTTTCCAACCCTTATACCTTAGATATTTTGTAAAAGTCATTTTCCCTACTCCTGAAAATTTTTGCCAAAGAGGACCCTTGTACCACATTGAAATTTTGTATACATTCATAAAATATAGTTTGCTGATTAAGTTCAGTTGTGATGAATGGCTCACTGTAATTCAGAAATATTGTGTTGTTTTTTAAGAGATGCTGTTTGTTTGTAATTATTTTGTCAATAAAGGGTGAGTGAATGGCTTTCACTCTGCTTATTGATAGCACTTACAATTATAATTTTCCTTTTATGCTAACTTTACTTTCCAGCCTTAGTGAGGCACCTTTATGAAAAAATGACAGTCTTTGATGATAATTTCTCAGTAGCCTTTCTTCTGTTCTTATTTTTTAAAATGATAATACAGGAGGGGAGAATTTCCAGCCCCCTGCTCCAAACCTTCTTAGTTGCTTACCACAACAAATAAGGGATACATGGTTAGTATTCTTTCTCTTGAAGCCCCAGATGAAAATTTACAGTTAAGAGCTATATTATTTCTTTTATATTGGCACATATTAAAATTAAAATCCATTCAGTATAATCTAAGAAGGGTGAACTTTTATTTACCAACCCATCTCTCCTGTATTGTGCTTTATCTGGAAAACTGCCATCCCCTACTAACTGGGCAGTGAACAAGAGATGGGCTAATGCCATCCTTTGGTATGCTTTGACAAAATTGAGCTTTGTGTACGATATATACAAGTTTTTAATTACTGATGTTCTGTCATAAGTATTGCAAGGGCAGTACTTACAAGGAAGGAGTGCAAATGATTGGGAGATGTATAAGGGAAAGCGGCAGGAGATCAAGAGGAAGGTGCAGGGGTTGAAAAAGAGGGCAATAGATAATTAAAGCCAGTCCGTTAAATCAGAAATCTGTTATATCAGGGTCCATTAAGTTGATGATTTACTGTACTTAAAGAAATACTTCTGAAATAAATCAAGTTTTTAGAAATCTAGCATTAGAATATCTTAAAATACCCATGGAAATACTGTGAAATAAATCATATTTTTCAGATATCTTGCAATACCAATGGAAATACTGCTAAAATAAACCAAAAATAGTGAAGAGCACTATTATTTCAGCAAGATGATGGATATTATATTCCTTGTATTTTTGTGTAATGTATTTTATCACATATTGACAGCAAGCTTGTTTGAAGGGCAACGTGAACCAGAAACAGTTGTTGAAGACATTTTCATCCGCAAGTTCATGACTGGCACGTGGCATGATTTATTTGTTTCTGAGGTGAGCGGAAATAATTTTCTAGGTGATTTTGAATATATGTAATTTACTGTAGTTTTTTAACTGAGTTTTTTTGTACTGGACTTTCACCTTATTTTTAATTTTAATTTGAACTAAAATTGTTAAATTATGTGCTATGCCTTAAGTGTTGGAAGTGTGAATGAATTTTGTAGCTAATACCAAATTTTTCTCCATTCCTGAACATAAATGTTTTCAAGTATTTAAGGGTTTTTATGGTATTTTATGGTAAGAAGGAATTTTGAAATTGGCTATAAAACTGGTTTCAGTGTATGAGAGTGGGAGAGGCATTAATTTGGAGCTAACCATTTAATGTTTTGAAAATAGAAATTATACATTACTCCATTTTTATACGTGTGTGTGTGTGTGTTTGCATTTGTTTGATCTAACTTGAAGTTTCTAGGCAAAACATACCTAGAAATATGATTATCATGTATGATTATTCCTCTCCAGGTTATTATCAAGAGACATCACAACATGATCCGTATTGCAGGCATTGTGCAGCAGAAAATAGCAGCTCGTAAGATGTACTTCCTTATTGGTTACTGTGAAGAGCTTCTTTCCAACTGGCTTAAGTGCCCTGTGAAATTGGAATTACAAACTGTGCCAGATAAAAAGGATGTAATATATAAATATATATGATTGATATATGTTTGTCATTTTGAATATAAAACTTCAAAAGTTGCGTAAAAATCTTGTAACATATAGATTAAATAAATAAGAAATACAGATATGAACTGTTTTTGTGGTTTAATTGTGTGTTTTCATGCAGAATAATTTCATTTTATGCTTTACAGGACAACATTAAGGATGATGTGTATATAGACTAAAAAGTGTAAATACTACATAAGGCTATTAAATGAATAATTTTGAAATCACCTCATTAAATAAATCTGTAAGCTTGAAGTAGGTGGCCCAGGTAGGTAGTAGATGGTAGGCTGCCACCAACCAGGGAGGTATATTACAAGAACTACCCACCTGGGTATCGGGAGGGTTAGTAATGGCCACATAGTGAGCCAGCACTTCCATGGTTGTCAAGTTGCACTCCTCTGGCTCAGGTAGCTGTCTTTTCTCTCTTCCTCACCCATACATGGACTGCTGGCATTCTCTCCACAGGCAAACAATCTATTCTTGTCACACATCTGCCTATCTGTCTTTATCGCTGATGCCCATTTCCTTCAGTAACTTCCCCTAAGGGTTTGGCCACAGCAAAAGCCTCCATAACTGATGAACTCCAGCACTGCTTCTCAGCCTTTAGCTACTCACCCTTAACAGGCCACTGGCAGAGGCAACTCTAATGCAGTGTTTTCAGAGGCTTCTGTCTAATGTTCCTACTGATTACTTTTCCCTAATGTGTGCCTAATGTTCTAACCTACTACTTCCTCCTAGTGTTCCAACCTACTGCTTCTAGCTAATTTTCTAATTAATGCTCCTGTCTAATGCTCCTACCTAACACTGATATCTGTTGCTCCTACCATTTCACCAAAAGGCAGGACTAGCACACACCACTCACCGCAGGAAAATCTAGAGTAATGAATGAGTTGTGAGTTAAGTGTTCAGTGTTATGTGTGACAGGGAGAGATAGTAGTTTTCAGTGTTATGTGTGACAAGGAGAGATTGTATGCTTGTGGACAGAATGCCAGCAGTCACAGCAGTCCAGCAGAAAGAAAAGGAATGCAGCTTGACATCCACTGAAGTGGTGGCTCATAACATAGCCATTACTAACCCAAGCAGGTTATATTGATAATATACCTCCTTAGTCAGTGGCTGCATACCAACTACTACCTACCATACTCACACATTACACTTGGTAACACTTAATCCACACAACTCATTTTTGTAACAATTTTTCCTGTGGTAAACACCATACACTATCCCTTTCTCTTGGCAAACTGGTGGGAGCAATAGGCCGAAGTAGTAGGTAGGAACATTAGATAGAAACATTAAGAATATGTAGTCGGTAGGAACATCAGATGGAAGCAATAAGTCGGGACATTAGGTAGACACTTTAGGAAGAAGTTGTAGGGTGAGGCACTAAAGGCTTAACAGTGGCACTGGAGTTAACTAGTAATGGAGACTTTTTGCCATGGCCACCCCCTTGAGGGAGTTCCTGAAGGGAATGGCATCAGAAATGTAGATAGATAAACAGAAGTAGGTGGCTAAGAAAAACTACATTACCCTTTTTTGTTTGAGGAGGGTAAATAGCTATTTATCAAAATGCCTATAGCACTTGATTTACAATAGGTAAATACTAAGTGCATAGTCTGCAAAGGCATTTAACCTGTAAAATACCTGGTAAGTTCATGGCTAAGCTTATCAAAACACGTTAAGGTTTTTAAGACAGTTTATTTGAATATACCACATTTCACCACACAACAGCTTTGATCACACTTTGATCCACCAGAATGTTATAGAGAGATATGTTCAAATACATTTAATTAAATTTGGTAGAGCAAGAGGTGTGCATTGGAGAATGAGTTGGAATGATGTATGTGGGGGTGAAACTCAGTTGACTGAACCACAGGATAAGAAACAATCAATGTAAACTTGTTTAGTCAGTGGAACTTGGCTGCAGATGGTAGTCTCTGATATTGGTACAGTATACATGACAACAAGGAATGTCATAGAACATAATATTTTAATTATCTATAAATTCCTGGGGATAAGGGAGAAAGAATACCTTCTATGTATTCCCTGCATGTTGTAGAAGGTGACTTAAAAGGGAGGGAGTAGGGGGCTGGAAATCCTCCCTTCCAGTTTTTAATTTTTCAAAAGAAGAAACGAGAGAGGGGCCAAGTGAGGATTTTCCCTCGGGCTCAGTCCTCCGTTCTTAACACTACCTTGCTAATACAGGAAATGTCGAATATGTATGAAAATGTATGAAAAAAATTATAATTGCCATTAAAACCAATGGAAATCATTTACTTTGTGTCAGTTGAAAGGAAGGAACTTGGAAAAGTACATCAAAAGAGGAACCTAAAGCTAGTGGGATGATGTTGAAGGCCATTAGCAAACACGTAGAACTATAATATTGGATTTAATTCATAAGTTCGAAAGGAAATCATTATTGTAAATATATATGGAGACCAGAGATGAAAGATATGACATACTTTGCAGAACTAGAAACAAAGTTGGAAATTTGACAAAGAAGAGATATTTTGGCTATGGCATCAGTGTCTACGCAAATTATATAATACCCTTCTTTCATGCCCAAAGGGCAACTGAGCCTATGGCCTGTGAAGGCATTCAGTACCCATATACCCTACCTCCATATCTCAATCCAAAACATAACAGAATTCTGGCTGAAAATCTGAATTCATGAATATATGGGTGGAGAAACTATTAAAGCAAAGGTTGAAAAAGAGGGCAAATGAGAGTTGGGGTGAGAGAATATCGTTAAACTTTAGGGAGAATAAAAAGATGT
>JAYMFT010134211.1:0-12971 GCA_038088735.1 Panulirus argus
ATATATATATATATATATATATATATATATATATATATATATATATATATATATATATGTATATATATATTCCCTACGTGTCGTAAAAGGCGACTAAAAGGGGCGGGAGCGGGGGTCTGGAAATCCTTCCCTCCAGTAATTTTTTACTTTTCCAAAAGAAGGAACAGAGAAGGTGGCCAAATGAGGAGTTTTCCCTCTAAGTCTTGGTCCTCTGTTTTTGACGCTACCTCGCTAACACGGGAAATGGCAAATATGTATGAAAAAAAGATATACTCGTATGTATATGTAGATAGATAGATTGATAGATCGTGGGGTTCCCGCACCAACACACCTCTCTCAAGTGACACGTCATGTACCTGACTTTTACACTTATCGGACACCCAATGTGAGAGACCATGGAAGTAATAATGGTGTCTGGAATATACCGTGCACCGTTGTCTGTTAATTTTTTTGGTATTTCCCTATACGTCAGCGTTAACTTGCCTGGAAATTTTCGTTTCAGTGAGGCGGTATTTTCGTGTGTTAGTGAGTAAGTTTGTACGTTATATAAGGCATTTAGCTTGGGTGCGGCACCGTGCCACACACCTGGTCTCTTGTTTATCTTTCTGCTACCCAGTTCTGGCCCCGGTTCGACTTTCCTTTCAACCCACCGCTCCTCTTCGTCCATTTTCGTGGGTAATTACGGCCGTGCGGATGTTAAGGCTAGATCTCATGCCCAGAATCTCCCGTTTTTGTTTTTCAATTTACGTGTAGCCGATGGTTGCAGAGCCCAAGCCATCGACGCGGCGAGGGTCTGCGACGACAGAGCCAGCAGCACTAGACAACATGGCGACTTATTGATTCTCACTCACATTCCATCTCAAATATTTGCATTAACCTCAGGAGTAGCCATGACATCGCATTTGAAATTCCTAACGCACTTTTCCGTTCCATTATCCCGAAGAAATAAATAAGGTGTTATCGACTGCGGGTCGTATCTGTACATGGATGCTTAGAATCTCATATGACATCATCAGGGCTGCCAACCGAGAAGTATCGTGGTATTTGGGAACAATATCTATTTTCTGACGAGTTATGCGAAGGGGACGTAAGTTCTTAAGTGCCGATGATGAGAGTATGCATCGTGGCGGAATTTGATGTATAATCGAACAAGGTTGTGGGTGTGTATAGGGCCGATGAACATGGGGCGTAAATAATAATTGTTGCAGCGTGTGGGAACTAGAGGCAAGCCTCTAGCGGGCGAGCGCTGCACCGCACAAGGGGGGGCAACCGCTCCCCTGGGCTGTGCTCTTATTATATTGTTGTTATCACTCCAGAACCGACTATGTGAGACTTTTAGGGGCGGATATGGCAGTAGGAAGGTTATGACAGTGTATTTTGTGTGAGGGAGTGCTGGTCATGGATAGGCAACCGTGAGACAAGTGCTTAGTAACCAGGGCCCAGCGAGAGTATCAGTCAGTCAGCTGGTGGCCAGTATAGTGTGTGGACACCACCATAATTGCCCGTAACAACTACTGCACATTATCCCTGTTATTGTTGCTATATATGTATGTTCACATGATTTTTATGTTCCAGTCAAGGTATCTCACAGTTGCCTCGTTCGTTTGACAATGTAAAGTGATAAAATAGCTGAAAATAGATATGCGTCAACAAACTCATGCTTACAGCACCAAAAAAATGGTGACCTGAAAAAAGATTTGCTAAGATTTTTCTTGAAGTAGTCATCGGACAAGAGGAGATGGCGTCGGGAAGATATGCGATCGGTCGTTTTTTCGTGACGACCCAGTCTGACCCGGAACACGGAGTCAAGTCTGGTCGAGGTAAACATGGAGGCTCGAAGCGGGTCAAGAAGTATGGCATGCCGATATCTTACCCGGAGCCCACCATCCAGGAGGAGACCTCGCCCAACGATCCTGAGGTGATTATCATTATCTTATTATGGCAAGGAAGCCTCGTATCTCCTGATGTCATGTCCGGCCATGAGTAGCAAGCAGCAGCCCATGCCCGTGGCCAGCTGACATAGTTGTCTCGCCTATATGCAGCGTTCACCATTTTTATTTGCCCAGTGGACAGTTGCATGGAGATTTTTTATGTTTGTTTCGTACTCACTGCTTAAAAGATTGCCCCTTGTTTTTTTATATATTGATAAAGTTTTACACGTGCTTGTTCAAACAGCTTATTGAGAACAAAACGATGAAAGACGGTATCTCGAAACACTGGCACGACACTTGGGTATGATCGTCTGGCTAGTAACTTAACCTTTAAAAGGGTCAGATCAAAGGCCAGGCCATTATGCCTAAGGGTCATGTCGTCGTGCTTAAGAGTCTTGCTGTCGTTTTCAGGGGGATGAAGAGCCTTTGTGTGGGAGGGTTGGGAGGCATGTTGCATGTTGAGTGTGGAGTTATGTCCATCGATTAGTTAGCCACTCCAAAACCTGCTGTATCCAGTACTCACAAGTATTAGGTCTTGCTACCGCCTCTTTGTCATTTATTTATCTTTTCTCCAAGCATGCTGGCTTTGACACTTCACATCTTAACCTTTTCATTTATTTATCTTTTCTCCAAGCATGCTGGCTTTGACACTTCACATCTTAGCCTTTTCATTTATTTATCTTTTCTCCTAGCATGCTGGCATTGACACTTCACATCTTAGCCTTTTATAATCATGGGTCAGTTAACGTAGCGATGAATTTGTTCTTAGGAATGGATAGATATATGAATTTCAAGTGCCTTGATTTACAACTTATAAAGAAGTCTATAGTTAATTCCTGGAGCGCTGCACACCCGGAGTAGGTCGCCAGAGATTATGTCGAAAGAAGATCATTGCTTTGTTCAAGTCGAGAAAGTTCATGGTCGTGGACCAGTGTAAGATTTCGTAAATGATTCTCTACTTAACGAAATTAGTATTACTTTTAGATTTCAGCCCGACATAATATCAAATATTTTCTGTAATATATATATATATATATATATATATATATATATATATATGATGTAACCATCAGCATTAAGTTGTCAGTACTATGTAGATTAGCTAGCAAGTGCTGGTCTTTTCTATGATGTTGCTTGCAGCAGTGCTTTAAGTGTGTAGTGAGGACGAGGCTACACGTGTGTACAGTCAGTCGTTACCAGTTCGTGAATTAAAATCAGTTATGTAACGACCTTTGAATATTATTTGTAGTTCACAATTTTGGGTCGTGGTGATAAGCAACCTGATTATCGCATGTTATCATCCCTGAAGGTCAGGTAACACTAAATTCCACGAGGGTATTTATTTATCGTAAACTTTGGTTGATTTCATAAAACCAGTGAATGTAGGTCAATATGAGATAAACTATGGCATACGGATATAGCTGAACGATTAAGAATAATCTTCACTTCACGAGGAGGGCTTTGCATAACGGACAGAGATAAATACACTATTGAAATTCTTGGCCGCTGATTGGTCCTTCTCCTGTACGCCATTGGTCTACGTCATCATATGGGCGTCAACCAGTCGTTCTGCAGACGACAAAAATCTCTGTAATTATAGTAATGGAAACGTTCATCCCGATAATAACCATTATATATATATATATAGAGAGAGAGAGAGAGAGAGAGAGAGAAATGAGTAAATAAATCAGAATTAAAGAATAGTTATGCTGCATGGTTGGTTACTTGGGGTATTTGACTGCCGTGGTCATTAAGTTTGTCAACGTTGCTATAATAACCACTTAAAAAAGACTTGACCACCCTCAAGATCATTCTAATATGCGCGCTCACTACATATATATAGGCCGTAGTTGTTATTTCTAGTGTATTAAGCATGCAAGAAACTGTATGAAGTTCATGAGTTGGATATGGAATGTGACGCTTGTATTATTTGTAAGCTGTCTCGTCGAGAGTTCATATATAGAATAGGAATATGCCTATGTCAGACATCAGTCATATATATCTGGATAAGGCTTTTTTCCCCATTTCTTAATTCTCTTTGTATTTCAAATAGGGCCCTGCCTTGATGTAGACTTTTGTCCGTGACTGGAGCCTTCAGCATAAAAAAAAAAAATTACCCTTAGAGCGCCATTATAGGATCCTTGGGTATGATGACCTGGCCTCTGGTCTGACCCAAAAAGTCAGGTTAAAGGCTATGGTGTATATCCTATATACCCAAGGATCGTCTTTTGGTGTTCAGTAAGAGTGGTACAATCGTGCTTAAAGGGGTCAGGTAGCAGTTTCAAACAAGCATTATGGATGTGTGGTCTTTGATGCCACCGTGAAAACGTATTGATCAGCCACATTGCTCGGTGATAGGTTCACAGTGGTCAGAGCTGGGGTTGATATCGGGTGATGCTGGGGACGAGAGTACCGAGTCCTAGGACAGTGTGTAGTCTAAATGGGTGTAGAGTGTTCGTGTGATAGTGTAATAGTTAATAGAACTTAAACAGCTCCTGACGAGGCTAATATCAGGCTATCCCCCCCCCTCCTCCTCATCATGTGAGTTAAGTCTTTAAAAACTTTGGTAGTAGTTCAAGGCCATATATCCAAACCTGATTAATGGATAGCATGACCTTGGCTCCCGACCTTGACCTGAGAAGCATAACTTAGTGTGTGTATAATGAATGGTTACAAGTTCAGACGTAGGAGGACTGATTTTGTCCTAGGCTGGGTGACCTTGAACACGGACCCTTCGATGTCCAAGAGACAGCTAAGGATGTCAGTAAGCTTTAAATAGAGATATCAGTAAGACTTAACCATAAATGTCAGCAATTACGATATAATGTCATAAAATTTGAGCTCGGCACACCATGTAGCCCGAACTACACATTCAGCGTGTTCACTCACGGAATTCAGTAAGTTTAAACAGTGACGTCATTTAAGTGTGAATTAAGGATGCCGGTGGTCTGACCTCTGCATGGTAAGTCTAACCTCGATGTGTCAGCGAGTGTGATCATAGGATGTCATGAGCTCTTCTTATGATGGAGAATGTCAGTGATTCATTATGTCTGGACTAGATGCGTCAGCAAGTCTGAACGTATTCACTCGGACTTAAATGAAAAACTATGTGGACATAGACCCATCCCAGCTCGTTGTCAGCGGCGATAAGAAAGAAAAAAAAAGGACCATTTTCTTTCACTTTTAATTAAGAGTATAATCATTTTGGGCCACATTTTCTATTAGTTGTAATTAAGAGTAAAACTATGTTTAGACCATATTTTCAATTAGTTTTAATGAAGAATATGAACATTTCGAGTCACACAGTTTCTAGTCTTCCTTTAATCAGTACTATTAAAGTTTTAAGATACATTGGTATTTCCATTTAGTTATGATTATCGAAATTTTGGGCTACTTTTTATGTATTATTTTGTATATGATTTCCCAGCATGTGGGACCACGATTTCGTTTTCTTTTAATAAAAAATATGAAAAAAAAAGTGAGTCACATTTCCATTTTATTTAGCTTTTAGGGTTGGTGGGTTAGTTGCTAATTCTATAAAACCCCACAGAAACTCTCAAATTTGTATTTGTCCCATGCCAGTTTTTAGGCTGGTTCATTGTTAAAGAACTTAGGTCTATTATCAACTAACTGCCTGGGTCATTATCGCAGCCAGTGTCATATTATAACCATCTGTCGGAAAAAATTTAGCATGTTGTCCTTAAAATGATAGTTATAAGACCATTTACTCAGTGTTAAATGCACGAAGTCATTGTTTTGTCATTTCTAGATTGGTTTTAGTTGTTTGGTTGGTCGGTAGGCCTATCAGCTACTATCTAAGTGTCATTGAGGCCAACATTGTGTAAACGATAACCACCAGCCGAAGATAGATTTCAAACTCATGTTTTATGTATTATGGTTTATTTTAAATCTTAACATACTTATGTATGTTGTCCCTTCCATTACCAATTTATTATGATTTTAATAAAACATATTTTCCTTTTAGTTTAAAGATTTTATGCTATGCTTTTTATTTCAATATCTTTGTTTCAGTTAAGAGTATAAACATTTCGAGTCGCATCTTCGTTTTCCTTTTTGGTTTTAATTAAAATTATAAATAGTTTGTGACGTCCTTCACCCGCAGTGTAGTAAGAGGTCTCTAGTATCACCGTGGGAGCCGGGCGGGGCCGAGTGCTCTCTCTCTCTCTCTCTCTCTCTCTCTCTCTCTCTCTCTCTCTCTCTCTCTCTCTCTCTCTCTCTGTCTTATGTCAGTAAATAACCCCGTGACGTCATATTACGATCTGGTTTGTGTACTTCTTCCCTTCCAGCAGAAGGCGCTCAAAGGGCGCTAATTTTGGAGGTGGTTATTCCTCACACACAAGTGATGGTCATTAACGCCCGTCCTCACAAAATAAATGTCATAAAGCTTTTGCCGTTTTCTCCCAGAATGGAAACTGTAGTACCAAAAATACACCTCTGACTCCCCCGTTGAATAATAAAATTTTTTGGAGGGGAGAGGTGTGCAGGATCTTTCTCCCCTCCCCTCCCCCGCCCCTTCCTCCCCCACACCAACACCTCCATCAAGGGAGGACTGTCCTCCCTCCCTCCCCTGAAGTCTGGAGATCATTAAGGCTCTGGAAATACGCCAGCCTCACCCGTTTTGCGGCTCCATTTCAAATGATTTTCAGAAATGAAGCTTGGGTTCCGGAGGACTCTCTGCAGCCCTCCCTTAAATAGCTCTCCGGTTATGACAAAGGTTAACCTCAGTCTACTTACATTATTATTATTATTATTATTATTATTATTATTATTATTATTACTACTATTCCATCAAAGAAAAAATTATTTGAACTGCGAGTTATTACTGATATTGTTTTTATTATTATTATCATTGTTATTAATATTATTATTACAGAAATAAGATAACTGAACTTGGTACAAGTTCTGCTGTTGGTAAACCTGTTTCCTATTGTATTGGCAGAAGGTAGTGATAGACGACAAGATGATTTGTTTTGAGAACTTGAGACTTTGCACATGATGGGATAAAAGGGGGGAAAAAATGGAGCTGTACGGTGATACTGGCAGCTCCGCCTGAAGCCCAAGGCGGCCTGTGGAGCCGTGATCTTGATGGTATCCACCTTTGCGGTTCCTGCAGAAAGAATCTGGCGTCGGGTATTGGTGTAGGGTTGGCTGGCGGTTGGCTGGCCCATCCTACAGGAAAGTCCTGATGTAATCGTAAGCCGGGAGCAGGTGAGGTGCCCCGTCTAGACGACCGCGGACCCAACCCGGATATAATATCACTTGTTACAAAAGCTTATTATACACAAATACTAAGGAGTACAATGGAATTCGAACGGCGACAGACCACTGGGACGGTCCCGTCGAGGCTGGGGACTGGATCGTGGATGATGCCAGACTCACAGAATACTCTCGTAAAAGTAGAAAGGCAGGCCGATAATTTAGACAGAAAAACCTGTCGACTGTCGTTGTGACAAAGGAGACGCAAATGATATTGGTCATGGACTTGAAACGAACTATTTATCATTTGTTTTCTTTATCTTTAGCACTGCTTCCAACCTCTTCTAATTGGTGTATCATATGTGAACAGTCCTGTTGAAGAAAAAAGTCCTTCGCCTCTCTTGAGTTTGCCTACGAATTGGTTTATCCAGTACTACGAGTGAAATTAGACGAATCAAGTCTCAAGTAGCTTGTTAGATGAAGATTACCAGTGCCTGTGATGATGTTGAATACCTGTATTAGATAACCTCTAAACCTTCTCACTTCCAAGCTAAATAGATTCTAGTCGTTTAGTCGGATCTCATAGGATTTCTTTCCCAGTCCGTGAATCATCTTTGTCGCTCGACTTTGTACTCTCTCCATTGGCTCTCTTTTTCAGTGACCAAAAGTGAATATTAGAGTAAGGTTGGTGAATGGTAGATTAAGGACGATTTTCTTAGACTTTTAATTCGAAAGCCATCCCTGTGAGTACAAGAATCTTGTTCGCTTTTACGCCCGTCTTTCTTTTTTTTTTTTTTTTTTTTTTTTTTTTTTTTTTTTTTTTTTTTTTTTTGCTCACCTTTTCGATTACGATACCGATATGTAAAGCTTTGCACTTGTCGATATTGAAATTCATTTGTCATCTACGAGCCCAGTCCATCAGTTTGTCTAAGTCAGTTTGAAGCTGCAGACGTTCAAATTCATTTCTCGACTTATTTCTCAGCTAAGTATCATCTGCGAAATTTAATATCTTACAATGCAGCCCATTGTCAGTATCATTGATATACATGATAAAGAGAACCGGTCCCAAAATTGATCCCTGTAGTACACCTCTTGTTACGTCCAACCATTCAAAGGCTTAACTGTTAATCACATCTCTTTGTTTACGACCATTCAACCAATTTTCTGTCATATATATATATATATATATATATATATATATATATACTCGTGTATCAAAACCCCCGGACCCCCTTCTCAGTGATCCAAAGGTACCTGAACCTTCAAGGCTGCGTTACACTCAGTAGTAGGGACAGGATGGACACCCTCTGACCAAAAAGGACAGCCTCACCAAAGGTCACTTCACTTTTGAGTTTAATCTCAAGCAGGTGGGGTCCGGTAACACGATAATATATATATATATATATATATATATATATATATATATATATATATATATATATATATAAACGGAATCTCGATTGCGGTCCATGTCCATTATAAGATGGAGAGGATTAGGAGGTTGCCTGGCGGAGGTTTAGCAGAAGTAAGCGGATTGTCGTGAAGACGCTGCCCTTGTTTGACGTTCCTCTCCTGATAGAGGGCATACGGTAGACGCTGGTGAACACTGGTGGGTGATCATGTTGCCGGATTATGATTAGGGGCGATCACTTCACTGGCGAATGCTGGTGAACGACCACATTGATAGTGAACAAGAATGGGTGACTCCGTTGCCTTCAGAGCTGTTGGGCGACCACTTTGGTGGCGAACTTTGGTTAGTCTTACTCTTGCCGGCGAACGCTGGTTGGCGACCAAATTGCTAGCAGATATTAGTGGGCGATCACCTTGCTGGCAACCTTTAATGAGCAATCATATTCACGAAGGCTGATGGGCTATCACCATGCAGGCGAAGACTGGTTTTACAAAGACCACATTTGTGGCGAAGCTCGTGGCCGATCGATTTGTTGATATGCGGCACAACTTTTCATTTTTTTTGGGTTTAACGTCGCTTCATTTACTCTCATTCCTTTACACTCTCTGTATTTTCTTTCCATCTTCCCTCCCTTCCATGGCTTTTCTCTGCTCCATGGGTGGGTTCTAAGGCGCCGTCCGCTGGTAGTGACGTGCGCTGTAAGTGGGTCGCTCACGTGGGCGCGCGCGCGCACACACACACACACACACGCCGGTTTATTTTGAGTGTATATCACTCTTTGTGTTAGTACTTGAGGTCCTTGGTCGTATGGTGTGTCCCCGTCAAGGTGAGTGGTGTCCGTTTCCTCTTTTGTCTTCTGTCTCTCTGTAATATGTTTTACCAAGACTCCTGAAGTAGAGGTTTGTTTCCTTTTGTTTCCTGTGGTCTCTATCCAGTGACCCCCACGGGAGACAAAGCTCTCGTCTCGCTGGAGCCTCACAGCAGCAACAGCCCTAGGTAGAGGCTGCCTCGTGTGACCTGGAGTTAGGGTGTCTTATACCAGCAGCCCAAGGTAGAGACTGTCAAGTGTCACGTTGATATGACACCATTCTGGGTGTCACGCCGATACGACTACAGCCTGAGTGTCTAGATGACATGACACCAGCCTGGGTCCCAGTCATGCTGCATGACATCAGTCTGTGTCACGTTGATGTAGCCTGGGTATGTACCACGCTGACGTGCCACTTGCCTGAGTGTCTTGACATGACACTGATGAGTGCTTGAGGTAATAATTATGTGGTCTATAGTGTACCAAGGTCGACCAATCATATCCCAGATCTAATTAGGAGCCCTTTGCCAGTGGACGAGTCTTGATGATAATCATTGGTGTTTGCTCTCGTCTAGCTAGGAATTACAAGGTCTTTTCTTGTGTAGGTGGTAATTACCGGCCGTCTTGCTGTCTTTGAATGTGATAATTATGATAATCCATCTATCTCATGGCTGTGATTACCAAACATTGATCTCCTCAGGATGGTGATTAATGATGGCTACCTTATAGTTAATGAATGACCATTGCTTTCGTGTTGTTAATGTTTACTTTTGAGGTTTGTCCTCTAGGAGGTGGTTACTTATGTTTGTCGTTATCTAGATGGTAATTAGTGATAGTAATCCATATTTTGTGGGAGAGGCATTATCTTGCCCTATCATGCGGAGAGGTATTCACAGCAGTATATATTCTCACATTGAAAATCGTTTATAATTTATAACACTCGTAGAAAATTAGAATGTAGATTAATAAGTGAAGTTAAAGGGGTATTAGTATTAGTAATAATAGTATCTGAAATCCGGTAACTGGTCATGATTTGAGGAATTAACGTACTAACAAGCCCGACCGACATTAGATGTGTTTTCACTGTCTGTGTACTTAATCCTCCCAATGAGAATTCCAGATGGTGTTAGTGATGATAGATAAACATCTGATTTTTTCCCCGTGTGTGTGGGGCGGGGCTCCAGGTGGTGTCAACACTGGCAACCCAGACAGTTGGGTGTACGGAAAATGGAAAGGTTCCCGGATCTTGCCAATACTGCACAGGGACAATCTAAGCCAGTGTTACTACAGGTATGAAAATAGCTCAAAAAACTCTGTGGCGGGGTTTCCATACCCTACAAAAAATATGGAATTGTGAAAGGAAAATATCTTAACCTGATAACTTAGGTGACGTAGGTTAATTAATTAAGTTGGTTAGTTAGGGCTGCAGATGACGCAGGTTAATTATGTGGGCTCGTTGGGGCTGGAGTGTCGCACCTCACTGAAACCATTCTAACACGGCAGCCAAGCCTTAGCCTTAACGGTCAAGTCAAAGGACTGGCCATCCTACCGTCTTGTTCCAAAGGCCACTGGCTGGCCACTATATAATTATATCCAATATATTGTTGGCTCTCGACTGATGTGATTATGATTATTCGACCAGATATTACCCTCCCAATTAATCCTTCACTCGCTGATAAAATAAGAAAAAAATAGGTCATGGTGTCAATCGCCTTCTCTCGCTTTCCTGCATGGTCACTGAACTGGACGTGTAACTGGTTCCCTCGCAGAACTGGACGAATTTAGTTCCCCCACACAGAACTGGACGTATCTAGTTCCCCCACACAGAACTGGACGAATCATGTTATGGCGCTGAACTGGACGAATCCAGTTCCACCTCTGATCTGGACCAATCTAGTTCCGCTACTGAACTGGACGTAGGGCGGATCCGTTTTCTATGATATACCATGAAGGGTAGACTTTAAGTTGTAAGACTTTTTTTTATTTCATCTGAATAAATTGCCAATATTTACCTAATTATTTTTAAGAAGAAATCGTAAGATGATACTTTCATCCATTTCTCGAACGCAGTCGATAAGAGTACATGATGCATGATACAATTGCAAGGCTGCATTGTAATCAATAGCACAGGATTTCAGTTACCGCAACCCTACTGTCTGCGCAATTTTCTTGTTATCGATCTCTCTCTAGTTATAATTTACTTACTGAAACAGCTTAGAAGTGTTTTCATCATGAAAGCTTTTCATAATGAGGGAGGATAGAAATATGTCTAAATGAAAGCCGTCTCAGATGAAAGAAAACTAGAGAAAATGAATGAAATCAGCTGTAGCTCCTTACATGTTTGCTAGACCTGATTGTTAAAGGTGACATGGTTGTAGGAATATGGAAAACCGAGATATATCCACGGTTTTACTGCTCAAGAAAGGGAAGAGGCATCGTAACGGTCAATCCTCGTATGTGGCTGGTCTCCAAACACATTCTCTGTGAAGCAGCAGCCAGTCGTGTGCCATACGTCCAAGCCTCAGTAGCAGGAACACACCCAGACTGCTCATTAGAGTAGTGGTGGATATAATACTCGTAGAGATTGGAGAGGGCAACCACGTAACGGAAGATGGAAAGGGATGGAACCTAGTAACAAAGCCACTCTCAACTGAATAGAACCAATAGATAAAGCCATTCTCAGCAGAATAGAGTCAGCAACTGAAATAGAGAAAATTCATGGTTCACTGATATTGAAGAATTTTGCACCAGTACTCTGTTCTTGTAACAAGAATTGTTTCTAAATTTAAACGTTACCACCAATTACAGTGAAGGTTTAGCGGCAGAACGACTTTCCAGACTCCATTAATAAAGCAAATATTACCTTCATACCCGGACCTGGCAAAGACCCAAACAAGTCAGTAATTTTAGATCTTGAATATGATTGGAAAAACATTTAAAAGAAATGATTCATAGACATCGAACACATCTGGAAGAAAGAAATAAATTCAGCTGTACACAACACGGATTCCGGAAAGAGAGAGGAATGCACACAACAATAGCTATAAGTCACCGAAAACACAGCAGTTTGCCCGAGCCAAAAAGTTTTAGAGGTGTTGTTGCAAAGGCATTTGACAAAGTTTGGACTACCATGCGAAAGGATATTATGCAACTACCTTATTAGAAATGGGGGAGGGTCATATCCAGTTCAGGCCATCGCATCGGATCACGTATAGAACTGTTATGTAGAGTATCAAAAGGAGGAGGCCTCTTCCCAGGTTCTGTGTATTTCTCGCATTTTTGACGTTAACACCAGTGAATTCATTGTGCTTGCAGACGACGCCATGCAGATCATAACCTACCCAGAAAAATCCATAGATTTCGCAACAGATTATGCAGTAACGGCAATAGGAACACTCAACCAACACAGAAAGTAGAGGAAAAGCAGAGTAAATATTGCTATGTTGAAAGTAATAACAGTAATACAGAAACCCACCGTCTCACGTTGACAAGGACATTTACTTAGAACTAAACCCTAGAAAGACCGGATACAATATATATATATATATATATATATATATATATATATATATATATATATATATATGTGTGTGTGTGTGTGTGT
>JAYMFT010134222.1:0-12971 GCA_038088735.1 Panulirus argus
AGGGACTAGTGAGAACATCATTAGACAACTGAGTCTCAGACAGAAGTAAGATATTAGGAGAGGTACTAGACAGATGGAGGGTCGTTTTAAGTTTAGCAGCAAGAAAATCCTGCTGGACAAAGATCTGTTTAATGAGTGCCTTTGATTATGGTGGGAAACAGCTGACACAGTGGCACGATATCCCTGCTGGGCCTCAACATACAACTCAACACCCAGGTAGAGATCTTCAGTTCTCGCTAATGGATCGAGAATTTTCTGGGTTGAATGCTGTTACGAGCTATGATCACTTTCATTCTGTAAACGATCTTAAGTTGATACCTCCGTTCTTCTGCAGGGAGGATCGAGTTCTGCTGCACCTGAAGAGAGAAATGGCTCTAACGGGAGGAGAGATGAGCCTCTGTTTAGCCTTTTGGATGAAAATTGTTCTTTCCATGAGCATTATGACACCGTTCACATATCAAATGTCAGACAGACCCTGACTACTTCTACACATAGGCTTTTAGTTGGTAGTAGAGACAATGTGTGCTGAGAAGTCAAATTACACCTATTTACATAATTGATTATGATCTATGCTGTGTCTTTAAGTAACGGCGATAGTCATTTGGAAGCGAGCTTTATGCCAGATTGTTCAGCTTTACGTACCAATAGTAAAACTGTGCCGTTAATGAACTTAAAGTTGGATTATTTGTGTCACCAATTGAACAAAAACTGATAAAAAAGATAGCGACAGATTAGATGACTCTCAGGAATCTGTCGCGTTTCTGAGTTGCACATCATTCCACAAGGAGCTTGGATTGGCAATTATTCTCTGGTCCAATGGCTAATGCCTCAGATGTCCAGAAAGAAGCATGTATTGTGCTGAAGAAGACTGTGTTTGACTTCAACCTATCATTTCGATTTTCATCTTGTTGTGTAATACTTTTTAGCCCAGAATTCCCTAAGAACTTTGTAGAATATGATTGCTTTAGTAACCTACAGAAGATTTATTCCAAGTTCTTCATTTTCTTTTTCTTTAAAAATGACACATATCAGGCAGCTGGACTACTTATATGTATTTCACATATGAATTATAAGGTTCCGGCACTGAGTCTTGAGTGGCACTCGTAACATGGCTTATGCTTTTCCTCTCCCAGTTAGTTAGACAGCCGTGGGGTCTACTTGTGCAGCACTTCTCTGCAGGTCTGGTTTCATCATCAGTCTCCTGTGGGAAGCAGAGTCATAGGCCTTCTAGACTTGGCTATACAGTCTTCAAATTTCAGAAGAGTTTCGTCTTGTCTTAGTAAACAAGGGATTTGACATTCGAAGCTGAGATATGCAATTGCTGGTTGTGAAGGTCTTCTCTTAACGCACTGAAAGAAAATTTGCAGACAGCAGCCAGAACTCTTTAGGTACAATAAGTTAAGGAATCTCATATCTCTCTATGAACAATGTGTTAAGGCGTTCCTCCTGCCAGCGAGAGGGAGGGCTCAGACAGTAACATTATTATCTCTACTGACCTCTCTTATGTTGACCACTGTCTCTCCCGCACTTCTCGTGATATGTTATTTCTCTCAGACACTGACCTGTCTAAGAACGATTTCATTAGCCCATTACATGTGCAACAATAACCTTCACTCACATTTCTAAATTCAAAGGAGGAATTTGTGCTTAACACCAACAAGTTTACTCCGAGCCACATAGAGCTTGAATCACCAAACTTTAACGTTATCTTACCGATGATTTATGTCCCAATTTCCACTAGTCTCCTGTCTCGCCTACTATTCTCCTAACCCTAAACACTTCAGAACTTTGATTCAACGACCTAATTTCGTGCCAGTGGGTTGTGACATCCTCTCATCCTCAAACATATGCTCTTCCAACACACTCCGGGTTTGCGTTTCTTTACTTATATCCGCAACGTTTTGACAGTGCAATATCAATCCTAGCTGGTTCATTTCACCACACTTGTAAATATTTCTTTGCTCAGCACAGAAATATTGGCATTTTCATTTGGCTGATCGAAATAACTCATCAGAAAATTCATTTTTGGATTTCTATGAGAAGACCACACTGTTTCTCCTCATGTCATGCTTAAGCCTCAACTAAGCTTACAGCAGAGGTTATTATTGCCAGGATGGACGACGAAGACGATCTCTTCTTCCAGTTCTCAGTCGTCCAACCATTCCTGTTCTGGGCCACTCGGGGATAAAGAACTTGCATATTGGACTTGGAAAAGATCTTCCTTCGGATCTCGTTCATCTTTCATATCCGGACAAAATCACGACAAGTGAAGTCCACCATTCGGTGAAGATATTTCCAGCAACTTCCCTTGCACTACGTTTCCTCGAATTTTCCGTCCTGACAATACTGAAACTTTCTCTTCTAATGAGACAGTGATTCCTTTGACTCTCGTTTCTCCTCAAACTCCACACAGGATGACTAACATTTGCCTCACTACTTGTTTTTGAGAAAACTATCCTCTGAGAAAAGGCACATTCCAGAGTCACCGGTCTTCAGAGAACCATTGGAAAATAGTTTCGTGAGAGTTAAGATCTTTGATAGTTCGAGAAATGGGTCATTATGCTTCTCGTAATGGATTCTGGTATGGTTGTTGAGAATCCTTCCGACCATCGCTCGGAGATTAAGAAACCAAACCACGACTCAACCTTTAAAAAAGATTTTTACTCTAACTGATTGTATATCTGACGTGTTATATAAGTATTTCGCAGAGGAAATATTGTGTGGTCCGGGGCTTTGTTTTTCATACATGAAGCAGTAGACGGAGCTGATCTGTTTCGTAAGAGGTTCGAACATTTCATCAGTCGGTTCAAAGGTTTACTTCTCCAATGGAATGGACAGAGGAGACTGAGGCTTGACACGATGGGAACCGGAGGTCCTTAAGTCCCTTGATGATTTTTTGCCTCTCAAGCGAGGAAATCTCAGCGAAGGAGGGAGGTTCCGGTGCGCTCCTCCATGTCTCGCGTGCTTAGCCCTTACCGCTGGCTAGAGAAGGCATTTGGTTATCTAATGGGTTGCTGCTTTTCTTATCGCTCGACAGCCATTCATGTAAAGTACCCATAAAAGAAATAGTATAAAATCATTCTGTCCAGCACAACAGTATCCAGCACGTTGAAACATAGAAAGCACAGATATAGAAAATACATAAATGATAGTTTTAGGACTTATGGAATTTAGGACTTATAGAATCTCACATGATTTTATGTAACACTTGATCAAAATAATTGCATATTTCATTGACATTATTGGTGTCACTCGGTAATTTAGCTGAATCAGTATAATGGAATGACTTAAATCTCTGTGCGACAAGCAACAAAAATGAGACATTATATAAGTAAATGGAATTCATTTTGAACTTGGCGTAGATTGCACGAGTATAACCTAACTGCAACTGAATGCAACTGAATTCAAACAACTGCAGACCATCGGGTCAGAATATGGCTGTCTGTGATAACAGGAAAGGATAGAAACTTACGGATTAATGTGGTAGGAGCAGAAAGATATACAGATTTCCCAAAGAGGACGACCCATGAACTTATCGTGTAGTTAGGGTGAAAATGATGTTAGAGTCCGACTAAACCTCCCCGTCTTCACCCTCTAGTCATGCGGTATAAGTCGCAACCCTGTGAAGGATCTTTTAGTGTGGCCTCGAAAGAAATGTCTGCTAGAGTAAACCTTATGCATAGCCAGTTGTGGCTTTACTTCAGGTTTACATGTTGGTTTATTTCTTATCATGTCTACTATCTTATCCAGCGGCCTGATATCATAATCGTGTCCCCCACTCCTAGTCCATGTGTTCGTTTACACAAATAACATACCAAATGGGGAGGTTTCCTATAACTTTTTTTCTTAGCTGAGACAGTATGGGCACCCGAGACCCTAATCAAGCCATCACATTAACGCTATCTTCGTATCATCGCTAAGGACGCCTGAGACAGACCCCGAGACGCAAGGTCCGATGCCCTCTGAACGTATCCAAGCAAGTGAATTTTATTCTTTACAGAATCTCAACGGGGCATTACCATAGCTTTTTAGATCTGTTTATAGATGGGGTGGTGATGGAGGTTATCGCATGGACCACGGAATGTCCTCAGTATTCAGAACTCCGAATGCTGCTGGTGTTCTACTCAAACTTTCATAAACTCGAGACCATAATCCGTGTCATCGGATGGGTGGGTGGGGGGTGGGGGGGGCGTAAACAGACCCTAGACCTGTGGTCCTGTTTCTAGAACAGTATACCGATGATCCACCAGGGTAACCAAGTCGTATGGTGTCTAGTTGGTGTTAATCATCGTGATACCTCAGGGGATGTTCCTTCACAGAGCCTCAGTCAAAGCTTTCATTACCCTCAGCACACGGAACCCTAGTTGCTGATGGCGTATTTCCGTTTTCTAAACCTTTGTCGTTAGAAGAGAGGTGAAGACGGAACCTCGAGGCCTCTAGTCCCATGTTACAACTAGCGAACCGAAGATACACAAACGTTGCGGAGTCCAGAAAGGGTGCCTACCTATGGGAATACTTAGCAAATCATGAGACTCGTCCTTACGAAACCTCACTTCACTCTTGGTTTAGTATCATATCCAGACACGAGCTCACGTTACTGGCAAGATTTGATAGGTCTCGGGTTGGGATATCTCGGTTAAAAAGTGAGGAACATTCTGAGAAGTTTGTCGATAAAAGTCTATAAGCCTCTGAATACCGCTTGGAATAAAAAAGGAAAAAGGAATCTTGATTTGTTTCTGCCAGACCTAAAGATAGCTTTGATCCAGCGGCTTTTTTTGGCTAGCTATACTGAGACTAGTACAATTGAGGACTCTTGTTCTAATGTACACGCCATAGTTACTGCAGTTTTTCACGTCTTCTCACCATCTGTCACATGTTCTGTTTACTGGAAGGCGACAGCCCTTATGTCTGCGTATACACTATGTCACCACCAGTCCTTTACCGTAATCTGCACTGTGACGAATAAGGCAAATATTTTGGAGCGTGCCCATGTTAGACACTGTAACACTCTTTTTCCTTATTTTTTACGTTAGGGGCTCCAGTCATGGACAAAAGTCCACATCAAGGCCGGACCTTAATTGAAGTATAGATAGGATTATGAAAGAAAATTAGAAGAGACAAGGGAAAGTATCTACAAATTTAGAGGAAGTAAGAAAACTGTATTTTTTAGACGTGCCAAGTTATGAGGGAAAAAGAGTCCCTTTCTTCTAGTGAACCGACAAGGGTTACTCCAGGACCTAAAGGGAAAGGTCTCGACGTTGATATCGCGCTGTGACTAACAAAAAGGACCTGGATTCACTGGAGCGAGTTACAAAGGTACACTATTGCGGAAAAGTAATAAATGATTAAAATGTTCAACTTTTATTTTAAGTTTATAATTTGAAATAATAATGAGTAACCATCCCGTTGAACTTTCATGACTATGGTATTTCGTTGCTAATGGGAATGTTTCATGGAGAATTCAATTTTTCAGGGATGGACAAAACATTTAGTCAAGGCACAAGCCAATAGTGCCATTACAGATGAAAAGGTTCTACTCGTTTTGATAAACAGACGAGTTAATACATTTTCATTAGAAGTTCATGAAGCTTATTAATGGTTTTCCAGTAATGAAAAGCTTGAGACCCACGGCTGGAAGAGCTTCTTTGAACCCGCTGGCGGTTTGGACAGACGCGCTTAGACTTGAAAATGGGGCTATCAATCCTCCGGTCCTTTCGTACGTAGAGAGTTTACCTCCAGTCCTCATGAAAAACAGCCTGGAGAGAAGTAGGAGCGTGGACAGGTTCAGAGTTGTCGGAAAGCCAAAAGGTTTCAAACCGGATCGAAGGATTCAATGTCTGATGGGCTAACGCCACATCTGTGCAGTGCTTCATGAATCAGGTCCGTAACATTCTCTTCCTATTTTGAGAACAAAGAACATATTCTTGCAGCATCGATGAAAATGTTCATTCGCAGTTATACCCTTCGTGCAGTTTTGCAGAGCGTTTGGTCAGACGCCGTGTCAAAGTGAAACGCAAAGTTGACCAGAATGATGCCTGAAATCAGTTGCTTTGACAAGAATCGTACCATTAGGTGTGTATTTCTTTACCCTAATGGACCAACGCCAAAATTCGATTTTTTTTCCCGAGTTTCGATTCAAAGGCAGGAGAACTCCGTGACTTGCTTGAACTTTCTCCTCTGACGCTGCTGGAGAGGACGTTTACGGATCCGTGTAGGAAGAACAGGATATGAGTAGTGCTTATGGAACCATGTACCACCGAGAACAAATGTGGTTTAGAGATCTGGAATACAACAAAAGACACCTTGAGTCCAGAGCTGTTTAACTCTTTTGATGTGGACGACGTCCGTCGCACCGCAAGAGGTTGTTTGATGGCTTTAACTCTGGTAGCAACATGGCAAATGGTAGTTTAGTAGTACACTCTGGCTGGGAAAATGAACTACGTCACTACAAAGACTATTTCTTATCGTCTTACGTTCTTTTGCTGATATGTGGTCTTCCGAGCAAAAGTTGACGTCGGATCAGAGACGATTTAAGTAAACGAACACCCTCTGCTTAGAGCACTAGACCTTATTCTTTACCGATCTGGCTTACTGATACCACCTTTCCCCCTCCAAATCAATGTTATCTGTCTATCGAAAGAAACATGCATCGCTTCTCTGGTGTTCCGTCATCACGACGAGCCAATACCTGGAGCCAAATGTCAAGACGTACAAACTCAAATTCCAACAACAGACGTGATTAAAGACACTGCAATGCGTCACTTTGGACAGTGGATGTCCAGTATCCCTATACTGAATTGATGAGCGTAGATGATGTTGAAACTAAAGGGAAAAATTACTCCAACATCGTTATGGAAACCCATGATCCTTTTCATTCCTATAGATCTGTAAGTATGTACCCACTGTAGTAAGAAAGTATGGCTTGAGGAACTTAAGAGGGTATGTTGAAATGGTTTGGAAACATACAGAGGGTGAGTGAGGCGAGACTTACTGAAGGAAAATACGTCCCAGAAGCGGGGGGACCAAGAGAAGGGAGAGACCAAACTGGAGACTGAAGAATGGAGTAATAAATGCTTTGTGGAACCTGGGCCTGACCACATGTAGGAGGGTGTGAGACAAGCAAGGGACAAAGCGAATTTGAGCACTTTGCTGTCAGTGGGCTGAACAAGGACAAGTGAAGCAGTCAGGCAAAAGCACAAAAGGGACTGTGGGGTTTGACTATAGATAGGGGGCTCTGGTTTCGGTGTGTTATGCATGTCAGCTGGAAAGACAAGTTTTGAGGTACTGCTCCACCATGGAGAATGTGGATAGTGTAAAGGCCAGCATGAATTGTATACCTGTTAACAAGCCTGAACTCGTCCAATCTTCGCCAGACCCAACAGTAAGACTTGTGTCGACTGTGGCATCACTTTACCACAACAACCCTGGTACTCATTTCCAAAATGTATCTATGTCTGCCCCAGACAAACCCTACATCTCCTCTCCAGAGTAATCTAGCACCTCATCCCTAACACATCACTGCTTTTTGGCTCCAGGACAGGCCTGCATCGCAGCTCCCTTGATAAAACTCCACGCTGCTTCTGATAGCCTCCCTCCAGATCTATGAATGTCACATAAGAATTCCTCTTTCTGAATGTATTTCCCATACGCATCATTCAAAGCAAACATTCGATCCGCACAGCCATTATCACTCCTGAAACTACATTGTTTCATATCATACCCTTTTATTCACCACCCCCTCAATCACAACTTGTTAAATTCCCCACCCCACACCCACCCACCAAGCTAGAAGGAAGTCGAAGCCAGGGTTTAGAATAGGCCAGGCGAACGGACAGATAATGCTTTTGCGATGTTTATAAAATAATGATAATGTGAATATCATAAACCTAACAACGTAGCGTACCATGACAATGCTTTTAGTCATATTCTAAGACTATGCTCATGTGTTGAGGTGGGGCGTGTCCGCTCCGCTGTCATCGTGAGTGATTACCGTCCTCCTTAACGAGCATGTGTCCCATCGCCTGGCCTTTCTCAAACCTTTATCTTCAACTTCCTTAAGTTGTGAGAACTCTTGGATCAGTATTCATATGATTCTGTATGTGTAAATAGCTATTGTTTTTCCTGTAAATAAGTACCGTGCTGTTTACCGCATAAAACCCCAAAGTATACTCTGTATTGGAGAGGTTTTTGAACATTCACTTTAGCTAAAAACTTCGTATGTTTTGTTTCCTTATTCATTTCTTTTTTTATGAGCCAGTTTATGAAAGATAATTCTATCCTTTATAAAGCATGATTTTTTTAGGCAACTACAGTTTTAAACACATGCAGACTAGTATATGATAATCAATTTCATTGGAACTGTGAGCTCACTGGTCACCACAGGAGAACGTACGGACGTTAAAGGTATCACTAAGAATGACTCGAACACAATAGCTCTTTATTCACACCTTACAAAAAAATACAATAAATTATACAAACAGAAATAAAAGTTGATTATGTCACCAGAAACATGCTGCGTTCAAAATTAGAAATAAGAAATATAGCCAAAATCTCATCGAGTCACAAACGAAGTGAAATATATGTTGTTGAACGCTAAACGATTACTCGTTTTTTACACATATTTCTACTGAAAGTAAGGTTACATTATAGGCAAAGTCCCATATCGTATCTGTTACACTGAGTGGATTTAGTTTTTGGCACATTTTGATGAGCTAAGGATGTAATCCTTCGAAGCGAATGCCATCAAGTAACTCCCTTGTGTCTGCTAAAGAGCAGAGAAGGAGTTCTACCTGGTCCCTTTCAGTGTAGTACCACATCGTAATAGGTTGTATTTTGTAGCAGTTTGTTCTCTCTAGTTGCGTTATGGAGAAGCCACGACCTACGAACTTTTAACTTACCACGACCTGTGCACTGTTACCTCAAATAACCACGATCTCTGCACTGTTCCCTAAGCTAACTACGACCTGTGCACTGTTACCTCAACTAACCATAACCTCTGGACTGTTTGTCTCAGCTAACTACGACATCTGCAGTGTTCAGTCAACTAACCACGACCTCTGCACCGTTACCTGAACTAGCCACGTCTTCCCTCGAAATGAAACTCGATTAGGGTGAATCTTTTGGACTTGTCTGTCAGTTCATTCTGTACACATGTTATATTATTGGGTGATCAGTGGAGAATCAAGTTCAATCTCCTTTCTTATCCTTTCATTTTAAGCATACAGTGGGATCATATTACAAATAATCACGCCCGCGAATTGTGAAAGCAATTATCATAACTGATTTATCCATCCGGCCACCGATACAAAAAGATGTCATTTGCCGATCTACATTGATGTGTCTCACTATTTCTCTTCGGTCATCAGTCGAATTGATTTCGCTGGATAGTTTTAGCTCTTACAATCTCTGACTGTTCCAGTAACACCGTAATTTTGATCCTTTGGGTACGCAAGAAAGGGAAGAAAGGTGTGATAATCTTATCCAAATAGAAATTTCCCAGACAGATTATCGTATAAATCCTCCTTGATATTTACCTGTGGAATCATCATCGGTCAGTCCTTCACGAGCTAGCTCAACATACATTGTTCTATGGGCACCTTCTTCTTCTGAGGGTGCCACTACTTCATGGTAAGTCAATAAATGTAAAACGGAAAATGTAATCAGATTCACAGTTTAGCTCACTGTTATCAGATTAAGGTATAAAGTAGGAAATAAGTCTATCCACTTTATGTAAAAATACGTAAATGTGATTACTGATATTTGATTTACGCTTGTGTTACACAGAACTGTCTACCAGTGTAGCATTACAAGAACAAAGAACCATCATTGCAATTAGGAGACTGGAATGACGGCTCTTACTTCAAATGCCTTGTTATTGGCTTTGCTTGATATACGTCTAACGGCATAGGAAAAGCACTACAGAGTAAAATGAAAGCTAGAAAAATCTAGATTGCCTTGTGTCTATTGATATTGCAGTCCTCAGCCCAACAATTCATTAATTAAAAAGAAAAATCGTCACTATTAAGGTAAATGTTGATCTGAATTATTTACCTTTTGTTTGAAGTCATTATATCATGCTGGCGATAGCACCACTTTTTTGTCACACTATGTCCGTGGACAGAGTGACCACTGGTCCACTCTGAACGTCGCAAGGTTCGGTTTCAACAAGTAATGACCAGATGAGTTGTGGCGTAAGTTTTATGTTTCTTTTTGCGTAACAAATATATGTCCTGTTAGGCCAAAACAGGTTAAGAAGAGGTGTATCTACATGACAAACCAGGGGCCTGTCGGAGGGTTTTCCTTAGAGGGAAGGCTGTCATCTAATGATAATCGATATGGCAATTTTATTTAATCGAGGAAATGTATGTGAAAACGTCGGGGGAAATTAATGGTTTCATCGTTAAGGCGTTTACGACCGAACCATCGGTAAAAGCTTTAAGCCTTTCACTCGAGGATTGTCTGTTATGATACCTCCTTCTTCCCTCGTAATAGCTGAGCTGTGGAATTCTCCTCCTTCTCTTGTCTTTCCCTGTCATTATGATTTTTTTCTCCTTTAAGGGTCAGGTCTACAGACACCTGCGGAGCGCGGATTAATATCCACTTTCTTTCTCTATAAATTTCTCCTTTTACCCAAGTTGGCCTTGACAGGGGCCTGTTACTTGCCCGTGCTGTTGTCCGTCACTACAAAAAATGAAAAAAAGAAAATGAAATAAGTAAAAAATACAAATATTAGGGAACATGACTGGATAAGACAGGCTCATAATCGTGGTACAGATCTTAAACCCAGTTGGAAGAAGTTTGAGGTGGCAAATACTCGTACAGTCTTGCATGAATTTGAAGAGGAGGTGGTGTATAGCTCAGAACTTAATTTGTGTAGCTTAAGAGAGTACTCTAAAAATAGTACTCTTAAAATTGTGGAATTAAAGAAAGAGAAAGGTTAAAAGATAAAGAGAAGGAGAGGAAGCTTTTTCGAGTGGCCTTAAAGAAAAATTTCATTTATTTGTTCAGACTGTATCAAAAATAAAGGTCGTTATACCTATCTTCTTTTTCCTCAAGTTAACCAACTTATGCAATAGTTACGGCGGCTGTGTTGAAGTCACATCAATTAACTGCATATTACGACAGAGCAAAATTTAGGAACTTGGTGGAAGTACAAAGCCAGAACTACACTGAGTATGCTAATTAAGTTAAGAAATTAAGAAGCAAATGGTTATCTTCCGGTGATTCAGTATTTCTGAAGAGTAACAGTGAACATTATAATTGCTCTTGTGCAGTGCTTAACGGGGGTAAGACCTGATGTCCGTGTGTATCTTTGTGAAAAGGATGTGACCCTTCTCAATAGGGTAGCACTTCTTACTAAAGGTTTATCTTGTATTCATAGGCTGATACCAGCCAGACCAGTACTTTGTTGTTACTCATTAACAAATGTCAATCGCGTATTGTAGTTATGTAGTTTAGTCGAAAGTTTGTTGCCGTTTATTAAATAAGGGCAGCGCACAGGTCAGGAGGCTTATATCGCGAGAAACCAACTCACCTCATTGCAGAGCGTCCTTGGAGAATACGGAACCAGCAGCATAGAAGTAATCAGGAACCAAGCGTTACTTTCTCATATATCCACGTAACACTGTCAGGCAGTTAAGTGTCCCTTGCGAACCAATGTTGGGAGACCCTCTTGTCCTTCAAGTCATTTAGGCTTAGCTGTTCTGGTCTGTTTCAGAAAATGGTACAGCTGTGCCTGTTGATATAATGAGAGATGCTGGAACATCTCACAATACTGTAGTCAAAGGTTCTGTTCCTTTCCCTTAACGAAGCTTATATTGATGAGCGTTGTTAGAGGGAATTGGAGGATCCATTACTGCCCCACTCTGACGATTATTTCTGGAGTCTGATCTTGTTTACCAGCCAGTAACTATGGTGGGTGCGGGATTCCTTGCATATGGAGGAGGTCTCATTTCTGTTGTAATTCTGTTGTTCCCTACCTAGTTGTAATCCAGAACCCAGTGAGTCTTAATGCCTTCCAGTTCAATAACACTATCAGTAAGACCTGAATTGAAAATAAACCAAATCATCCAACAAGTGAGAATGTTTACGTCGTCAAATATAAGGCATGTAAATATGTATACATTGCTCAGACCGGTAAAACAGTAACAGAGAAATGCTATTGGCACCTTCAATCAATACGCAGGGATGACCGCGAAAATGCAATCGCTAAACACTACCATGAAAACGATCACTCTCTAGACCTTAACAACCTAGTCACATTTGTGAACTTCTTTTGATTATGCTACCCGCAACGTCATTGAATCTGACTTTATTTTTAATACTAAGAACTTTGATTTGTCCCCAGGCAACTTTAAAGCCATCCTATTATCAAACAAATTGCTATGAAAGACTTATCAAGAAACGATAACATAAGAAAAATAATTGAACACACATCTCGATACCTAGGCCAAACCCCCCCCCTCAAAAAAAAAATGCAAAATCCCATAACTATATGGCACACACACACACACACACACACACACACACACACACACAACTTTCCCTTTAACGGTTACGCCAGTGTGTAGTCGAGAATGGCAGAGGAGAGACGGAATTTTTGTGGTGGTGTTGGGATTTCAAATTCTTTATGAAATGTTTGCACTTGATGCGCTGGATTGTCTCCATGAAACATATGGTGTTGCATGTATAGAAAAATTACATGTTAAATGAAATCAGCTCTACCTGAAATGCGACTTCACCCTATGACTCACTTCCGCCTCCATGGTTCCATTCGCTGCCAAATCAACTCCAGATATCTGAAACACTTCACTTCCTCCAATGTTTATCCATTCAAACTTACATTCCAATTTGTCCCTCAACCCTGCTGAACCTAATAGCCTTGCTCTTATTCATATTTACTCTCAACTTTCTCCTTTCACACACTTTTCCAAACTCAGTCACCAGCTTCTGCAGTTTCTCACTCGAATCAG